>CM072923.1:191746296-191938796 GCA_036971965.1 Nyctalus aviator
TCCAGCGTTCGCCGTGAGAATTCTCTCTCGGACGACTGACAGCGTTCAGGTGACAAACGCCAGGTCCTGAGCCCAGAGAGGCCTGCTCCCCCCGCCCTGGCCGGGGAGCACACGGGCCTAACCGGGCAGCCCCACACCCCTCGAGAGGCCCCAGACGGGAGAGGGTGTAGGCTGGGCTGAGGGACCCCCCCACGGGCAGGAATTTTGTGCACCGGGCCTCTAGTAAAAATAAAAATGGAGCAGGACTATTTCCTTGTTTAAATTATTATTTATTTTAAAATATATTTTATTGATTTTTCACAGAGGAAGGGAGAGGGGTAGAGAGCTAGAAACATCAATGAGAAAGAAACAACGATCAGCTGCCTCTTGCACACCCCCCACTGGGGATGTGCCCACAACCACGGTACGTGCCCTTGACCGGAATCGAACCCGGGACCCTTCAGTCCACAGACCGACGCTCCATCCACTGAGCCAAACCAGTTAGGGCTTAATTATTTTTTATTGATTTCAGAGGGAGAGGGAGAGGGAGAGAAGGAGAATCATCAATGAGGAGAGAGAAACATCCATCATCTGCCTCCTGCACGCCCCACGCAGACACACAGACACGGAGCCGCCGGCAGCAGGCGCATCAGGACCCGGCGCTGGAATGGCGACGGCAGGGGGCCCGGAGCGGCCGCCCCGGCCAGTCACAGGCCCGGTCCACCGGCTGGAGCCGGGAGCGGGAGGAATTCCCTCCCGCCGGGCAGCTCGGCCATCGGCTCCTCTCCCGGCTGCTTCCCGGGGGCAGTGACGCCCGTCAGCTTTGAAAAACGAGAGGAGACACCTCCATGGCGAGAGGTCACCATGGCGCTGGGCTCCCCACGACCAGAGACCCAACACCCCCTCTGACACCCCCCTTCCGACACCCCCCTTCAGACACCCCCTCTCTGACACCCCCTCCGACATCCCCTCTCCCACACCTCCTCTCTGACACCCCCTCTGACACCCCCTCCGACACCCCCCCTCTGACACCCCCTTTCCGACACCCCCTCTGACACCCCCTCCGACACCCCCTCTCTGACACCCCCTCCGACACCCCCTCTGACACCCCCCTTCTGACACCCCCTCTGACACCCCCTCTCTGACAACCCCTCTGACACACCCCCTCTCCCACACACCCCCTCTGACACCCCCTCTGACACCCCCTCTGACACCCCCTCCCACACCCCTCTGTGGGGCCGGAGCGGATGCCAGCAGGAGTGATTTTCCCGAGAGGCGCAGATTTATCCCAGGCTCTGTCCCCGGACGGCACGGTCGGAGGGGTGCCAAGAGGCCCAGAGGAGGGCCGGTGGGGCCGGCTGGAACATGGTGCCCCTTGGGCGGCTCTGGCAGCCAGGCCGCTCGGGGTCTGAGTCTGACTTAGGAAGCTCCAGTCGGGATGTTGTCTGAGCTTTCCTTCCCGCAGAGACCGCAGCCTCAGGCCAGCGGGAGGCGTCCTCCCGGGAGCGGGAGGGGGGGGCAGTTTCAAACGCAGGCTCCTCGTTGAATCCATTGTCTGAACTCCCCAGCCCCCAGCCCCCCCAGCCCCCCAGCACCAGCCCCCCCGGCACCCCAACCCCCCAGCCCCCAGCCCCCCAGCCCCCGGCTACCCAGCCCCCAGCCCCCCAGCCCCCAGCTACCCAGCCCCCAGCCCCCCAGCCCCCCCGCACCCCGACCCCCCAGCCCCCAGCTACCCAGCCCCCAGCCACCCAGCCCCCCCGCACCCTGACCCCCCAGCCCCCCAGCCCCCCAGACCCCCAGCCTCCAGACCCCCAGCCCCCAGCACCCCAGACCCCCAGCCCTCCAGCCCCCCAGCCCCCAGCCCCCCAGCACCCAGCCCCCCAGCACCCAGCCCCCCCGGCACCCCAACCCCCCAGCCTCCAGCCCCCCAGCCCCCAGCCCCCGAGCACCCAGCCCCCAGCACCCAGCCCCCCCGGCACCCCAACCCCCCAGCTCCCAGCCCCCCAGCACCCAGCTACCCAGCCCCCAGCCACCCAGCCCCCCCGCACCCCGGCCCCCCAGCCCCCCAGCCCCCCAGCCCCCCAGCCTCCAGACCCCCAGCCCCCAGCACCCCAGACCCCCAGCCCTCCAGCCCCCCCGCACCCCAACCCCTCATCCCCCCAGCCCCCCAGCCCTCCAGCCCCCAGCCCCCCAGATCCCCAGCCCCCAGCCCCCCAGCACCCAGTCCCCCAGCCCCCCAGCACCCAGCCCCCCAGTCCCCAGCCCCCCAGCCCCCCAGCACCCAGCCCCCCAGTCCCCATCCCCCCAGCCCCCCCCCCCCCAGTGCACACCCCCTCCCCCCCCCAGTCCTGAGAACTCAGTGCGTGTCCTCTGCAGTCGCCTCCCACGGGCGGGGCCAGGGGACTGCTGTCCCGCTTGGCTCCCGATTTCACAAAGGGGGTCCTGGACACAGTTCTGTGCAGCCCCTGTCCCCGGGAGCGTCTGTGAGGATTGTCAGAAACCCCAGAAGCTGGCAAGCGTCCTGCTGGGCCCCGCGAAAAGCCTTTCCCAGCGGCTCTCCGGGGCCGTAAATAAGGGCCGTCGGGGCCGGACATAAATCCGCGGCCGCGGCCAGCATCCCGAGCAGGGAGGCCCTTGTTCCAGGAAAGTGGGGCGCCCCTCCCCCGGGGGGAGCAGGCGCGGAGCCCCATAACTCTTCCCGCCCGGGCTCCGCGCCTGTCCGGAGCGAGGGGGCCGAGGGGAGGATCGGTGTCTCCCCGGTCGGTCGGCGGGCAGCGGAGGACATTCTTTCTGGAGAAGAAAAGCTGCTGGCGTCTCCGGAAGCTGCCACAGGGCCGCGTAGCAACGGCCCCACCACGGCCCCGGGGGGACGCAGGATGGCCCACCGAGGGGGACAGGGGACGGGCAGGCCGAGGGGGACAGGGGATGGCCCGCCCAGGGGGACAGGGGACGGGCAGGCCAGAGGGGGATGCGGGATGGGCAGGCCAGAGGGGGACAGGGGACGGGCAGGCCAGAGGGGGACAGGGGACAGGCAGGCCGAGGGGGACAGGGGATGGGCAGGCCGAGGGGGACAGGGGATGGGCAGGCCGAGGGAGACAGGGGATAGGCAGGCCGAGGGGGACAGGGGATGGGCAGGCCAGAGGGGGACAGGGGATGGGCAGGCCGAGGGAGACAGGGGACGGGCAGGCCGAGGGGGACAGGGGATGGCCCGCCCAGGGGGACAGGGGACGGACAGGCCAGAGGGGGACGCGGGACGGGCAGGCCAGAGGGGGACAGGGGACGGATAGGCCAGAGGGGGACAGGGGACGGGCAGGCCAGAGGAGGACAGGGGATGGGCAGGCCAGAGGGGGACAGGGGATGGGCAGGCCGAGGGAGACAGGGGACGGGCAGGCCGAGGGGGACGGGGGATGGCCCGCCCAGGGGGACAGGGGACGGACAGGCCAGAGGGGGACGCGGGACGGGCAGGCCAGAGGGGGACAGGGGACGGATAGGCCAGAGGGGGACAGGGGACGGGCAGGCCAGAGGAGGACAGGGGATGGGCAGGCCAGAGGGGGACAGGGGATGGGCAGGCCAGAGGGGGACAGGGGATGGCCCGCCCAGGGGGACAGGGGACGGGCAGGCCGAGGGGGACAGGGGATGGGCAGGCCAGAGGGGGACAGGGGATGGGCAGGCCAGAGGGGGACGCGGACAGCCCGCCCAGGGGGACGCGCTGAGCTGAGAGCAGAAGCCAGCGTGGACGGGAGGAACCGCACTGTAAGTTTGTGTTGAAATCGTTTGAAATCATCTTTAAACGTTTTCATACTTAATACAAAGTTACCTAACAAAAGGTGACCGGTTCCTTAAAAAGGAAAAAAATGCACAAAGCAGGAACGTGACATTCATTTAGCCGGAGCCCGGAGCCTAACCAACCCCCGTGCTGTGCCGTCTCCGGACCCTGCCTTCCCCCTGCGGGGGCCCCGCAGGCGTGACCGCGTCCCTGACCGGGACCAGGGGAGGGTACGCGGCCGCCCGCCCGGCCGGCCGGCTCCTGTTCGCTTTTCTTTTTAAAATATATTGTTATTGCCGGGACCCGTTTGGCTCAATGATAGAGCGTCAGCCTGGGGACTGAAAGGTCCCAGGTTTGATTCCGGTCAAGGGCAGGTACCTTGGTTGCGGGCACATCCCCAGTAGGGGGTGTGCAAGAGGCAGCTGATCGATGACTCTCTCTCATCGATGCTTCTAACTCTCCATCTCTCTCCCTTCCTCTCTGTACAAAATCAATAAAATATATTTAAAAATATATATATATTGTTACTGATTTCAGGGAGGAAGGGAGGGATAGAAGCATCACGGATGAGGTAGGATCATTGACCGGCTGCCTCCTGGACGTGCCCCCTCCTCTGTGAATCAAGCCTGCAACCCGGGCCTGTGCCCTGACAGGGAACCGAACCCTGACCAGACCTCCTGGGTCAAAGGTCAGTGCCCAACCACTGAGCCACACCGGCCGGGTTCACACAGGGCCTTTGAAGGAGTGCCGCTTTGCTTAGAACTGCGTTCTCGTTTCTAGAGCGGAGGAACGCGTTTCCCCTTGTCCGCAGGCTGGCCTCAGAAAAGCCCGCACGGGAAAAACACGCTCACACCCACCCCCACGCCGCCGCCGCCTCTCTCGGCCGTATGTCCGTGTTTGACGCCGCGCCCGCGCCCTTATTCACAAGACGCGGTTTCCCTCGCTTCCCTAACCTGAATGAATCATCAGTTCTACACAAAAACTGCCAACGTTTCGCCCTGGTTTTATTTATTTATTTTTATTTATTTATTTATTTATTTAATTGATTTTGTACAGAGAGGAAGGGAAAGAGATAGAGTTAGAAGCATCGATGAGAGAGAGTCATCGATGAGCTGCCTCTTGCACACCCCCTACTGGGGATGTGCCCGCAACCAAAGTACATGCCCCTGACCGGAATCCAACCCGGGACCCTTCAGTCCCCAAGCCGACGCTCTATCCGCTGAGCCACACCGGTCTCGCCCGCCCTGGTTTTGGAAGCCCCGGGGGAGACGTGCCCTTGCTGTGTGTCTGACCAGAACGCCCGTGCGTGTCAGCTCCTCGGCGCCGGGAGGGCGTCTGGGAGAAGAAACGTTCGGACCATAGAACGGGAGCAGACGCCGGGTCAGGAGGGAACGGCCAGGTTCTGCCTCTTCTCTCTCTGCCCGGAAAGAGGGAGTGGGGACACCAGAGGCTGCACCGGCTCTGCCAGGGGCAGATACCCGCCCGGCCTCCTGGGGGCAGGCACACCGGGCAGGAGCCGAGACGCAGGCGCCGGACCACGCCGTGCCTTGGCGGGCCCGTGGACGTTAATGTGAATTTGTTCACCGAAGTCTGGAAATGATCTCGGGAAGCTAGGAAGCTGGAGACAGAAAAACCCGTGCACAGGGCCCAGGGCCGGAGAGGCCTCGTAGGAATGGCCGAATGTGATATTAAAACGCCTGCTGAAAACGAGGCACAGGGCAGCAGGCAGCCAAGAAAGGACAAATGCAAATGGGCAAGCGAATTAAAACATACGCGAATTAGCCCAGCTGGTGCGGCTCAGTGGTTGAGGTCGCTGGAAGATTCCGCAGGGCACATGCCTGGGTCCCCAGTACGGCTCATGCAGGAGACAGCTGATGGGTGCTTCTCTCTCATCGATGTTTCTATCTCTCCCTCTCCCTTCCTCTCTGTAAAAGAAAAAATCAATAAAATATATGCAAATTAAAATAGAGCACTGCACAGTTGCTACCGTATTTCCCCGAAAATAAGACATCCTCTGAAAATAAGACCTACTTACAGGTTTCCTTCTGAGTGAAATATAAGGCATCCCCCCGAAAATAAGCCCCCCCCCAGGCTAAACATGAGAGATTCGGTCCATGGATTCTGAAAGAAATGGAGTCACAAGAAATTCACCAGGAAATTCAGGAATTGGATTGTTATGATGATGTCCCAGAAGATGATGACATGATTGTCCTTGAATAAATGAGTAAATTCTTGTTAGTGTAGGATTCACAGTTTGTCTGGTTTGTGTTGACAACTACCGTACTACCATACTGTATACAGGTAATAAATTTCCTTTATTTTCATTTAACAATAAATGTGTACCGTATTCTTCTTCATGGAAAAATAAGACAGCCCCTGAAAATAAGACCTAGCGCACCTTTGGGAGCAAAAATTAATATAAGACACTGTCTTATTTTCGGGGAAGCAGGGTGGTACACAGCTGGAAGAGGCTCCTGGGTGAGACCAAGAAGAGACTGAGTGATTAGAATTCAGTTCTGATAAATGCACACAGGGTCCGTGAGGAGCGGTCGGTGAGAACAGGGAGGGAGGGTCTGGGAAACGCGTGAGAAGCTCACAGCTCCCTGCCCCCCTCTCCCTGCCCCCCTCTCCCTGCCCCACTCCCTGCCCCCCTGTCCCTGCCCCCCTCTCCATACCCCCTCTCCCTGCCCCCCTGTCCCTGCCCCCCTCTCCATACCCCCTCTCCCTGCCCCCCTCTCCCTGCTCCCCTCTCCCTGCCCCCTTCTCCCTGCCCCCCTCTCACTGCCTGCCCCCCTCTCCCTGCCCCCTCTCCCTGCCCCTCTCTCCCTGCCCCCCTCTCCCTGCCCCCCTCTCCCTGCCCCTCTCTCCCTGCCCCTCTCTCCCTGCCCCCTCTCCCTGCCCCCCTCTCCCTGCCCCCCTCTCCCTACCCTCCTCTCCCTGCCTCCTCTCCCTGCCTCCTCTCCCGGCCCCTCTCTCTCTGCCCCCCTCTCCCTGCCCCACTCCCTGCCCCCCTCTCCCTGCCCCCCTCTCCCTGCCCCCCACTCCCTGCCCCCCTCTCCCTGCCCCCCTCTCCCTGCCCCCCTCTCCCTGCCCCTCTCTCTGCCCCCCTCTCCCTGCCCCTCTCCCTGCCCCCCTCTCCCTGCCCCCCTCTCCCTGCCCCCCTCTCCCTACCCCCCTCTCCCTGCACCCTCTCCCTGCCCCCCTCTCCCTGCCCCCCTCTCCCTGCCCCTCTCCCTGCCCCCCTCTCCCTGCCCCCTCTCCCTGGCCCTCTCCCTGCCCCCCTCTCCCTGCCCCCCTATCCCTGCCCCCCTATCCCTGCCCCTGTCTCCCTGCCCCCCTCTCCCTGCCCCCCTCTCACTCAGCCCAGCTGAGCTGCTGCTCAGGCCCCGCAGTTCCTCAGGCCCCAGGGGGTGAGGGCGGAATGCGCCCAGGAAGCTCTAGCCCAGCCAGCGGGGCTCTCCGGAGTGACCGCTGTCGGAGCCGCGAGGAGGACAGCGGTGCCATCCAGGCTCGGGACGGCCATCACCAGCACCGGCCGGAGGCAGCCCCCGGCCGCGCAGCGCCCGCACGTGCGTTTCACAAACTTGGAAAACAGTCGCGCACGAGCAGGCCGCGTGTTCCCGCCACCGTGTCTGCGACCCTCGTTCGCCCGAGGCTCCGCGGCATCATCTCCGCACGCGCGCCGAAACCGGGTGGCTCAGTGGGTAGAGCGCCGGCCTGCGGACTGAAGGGTCCCGGGTTCGATTCCGGCCAAGGGCATGTACCTTGGTGGTGGGCACATCCCCGGTAGGGAGTGTGCAAGAGGCAGCTGATCGATATTTCTCTCTCATCGATGTTTCTAACTCTCTCTCCCTCTCCCTTCCTCTCTGTAAAAAAAATCAATAAAATATATTTAAAAAAAAAAAAAAGCACGTGCATTCCACCACGTCCGCCGACAGCGTCTGCACAGACGCCAGGCCGGCGGCGGCGGGGACGGGCTGGCGCGATCCCGTGCTCCCTCATGGGCGCCGAGCCCAGCCTCCCGCTCCTAACAGCTGTCAGATCTTTCTAGCAAACACCTCGCTGGCTGCTCTCCGGCGGCAGGGGGCGGGCCGGGCGTGTTTGCTAACACCCTGTGCTCTCCTTTCCAGGAGAAAGGGCCGGACGGGGACAGAACGCTCCCTCCGACAGATAAACACCGGCCGGAGGAACTGGGACAGGAAGCAGACGGGACTGCGGCCAGGACCTGCCGATAAGGCCCGCACGCCCGTACACGGCGTCCTGTCCTCCACACAAATGTTTGTCTGCTGAGCCCGCGTGTGGGAGCGGGAGCCGGCCCCCCCTGCACCTTGGCCTCTGGGCCCGGCACGCGGGCCGGCCGGCAGGTGATGGGACCGGCCCTGCCCCGGGCGGCGGGCTGCGGGCGGAGGCACGGCCGTTGCTGCTGCGATTGTTTACGAGGCGGCTCAGCAGGTGTCGCAGCCGCCAGGTCACACAGCCTGACACCCTGAGTCACACCTGGGGCGGGCCACACCCACGGCCCCAGGAGGGTGTGTGCTGAGCACCCGCGGTCCCCGACGCCGGGGGAGGCGGCCAGGCAGCTGGGGGTCTGCGGCGGCCGCGCCTGCGTTCTCCGCGGCCCCCCAGACCCGATGCTTCGGGGACAGGCCTGGCGTGGCCAGAAGCCCTGTGACCGAGACGTCCCGAACATGAACGTAAATAAAATGTGCGGGCAAACCGTGCTCTTCCGGGAGCCGGCGTGACCCCACCCAAAAGGCAGAGGACCGGCCCGGAGAGACACTGGCCACAAAACAGCCACCTCCTTCCTGGGGGGCGGCCCGGCCCGGCCTGTCACTGCCTTCCCTCACCCCCGTGTTCCTGAGCCTCAGGCCTGACAGTCCCACCCCCGCCGTAGCCCAGACCTGCCCCTGCCCGGGGCACCGCCAGGCCCCTGTCTCCTCCCGCCCGCCGCCTGCCAGGGCTCCAGCACTGACACCTCAGACCAACCGCAGGGTCTGTTCTCACTGGATGCCGCCCTCCGGCCTCCTGCCCACCCCCCGGGCCGCCCCGCGCCAGGTCCCTCAGACTGTCCGCCCAGCACCTGGGAGCCACCCAGCCACAGCGCCCGTGTCTACGCTCCCACCCTCTCAAAACACACCCTGAACTGCACACCAAGCGACAGTGGAAATGACACATTTTACATGCCGCCACAATTTCAAACATACCTACTATGTTTTTAAAAGGTAACAGCAGCCAGGCCGTGTGGCTCAGGGGTTGAATGTCGACCTAGGACCCAGGAGGTCAGGGTTGGATTCCCGGTCAGGGCACATGCCCAGGTTGCAGGCTCAACCCCAGTGCAGGAGGCAGCCGAGCAATCATTCTCTCTCATCATTGATGTTTCTCTCTCTCTCTCTCTCCCTCCCCCTTTTCCTTATATAAAAGGCTAATATGCTAAGCGTCCAACTGGTCGCTATGATGCCCACTGACCACCAAGGGGAAGACGCTCAGTGTAGGAGCTGCCATGATGTGCACCGGCCATTTACAGAGAAATGGCACCACAGACCTTGTGCCTTCAAAGCAACACTCAGCTTCCCCCAAGTGGGACACAGGCCCTGCCACCACCTCAGAGTGACAGCAACACTGCCAAGAACTCACAGTGCAAAATGCAGCCCACAGCCCGGCCCGGCCCAGCCCCGCCTGGAAACAGTGGCTGTAGGTGCCAGGTAATGACGTCACATAGCAACACCTAGCGATTAGCCTCCTTGCAGTTTCTTCAGCCCAGGAACACGACTTGCTTTATCGCCAGGTGGAAACATTTTACACGTTAACCAAATGTCTATGAAGTGTTTCCCGTGCCTCATCTCATTTGATCCTCACAGAAGTCCTGGAGTAGGTAGACAGGAGACTCAGTGGAATCCTATTCTCTTTTCATTAGCCAGAAAATAGAGATTTAGAAAGCTTAGACACTTGACCTGACTGAAAAGAAATAAGAAATGGCCAGGACCGGTTTAGCTCAGTGGATAGAGCGTCGGCCTGGGGACTGAAAGGTCCCGGGTTCAATTCCGGTCAAGGGCATGTACCTTGGTTGCGGGCGCATCCCCAGTAGGGGGTGTGCAAGAGGCAGCTGATCGATGATTCTCTTTCATTGATGTTTCTAACTCTATCCCTCTCTCTTCCTCTCTGTGAAAAATCAATAAAATATATTTAAAAAAAAAAAGAATTAAGAAATGGTGGACCTTGAAAATGACTTCGTGTTTTCTCACTGAGCTGAATAGAGTCAAACACGGCCGCAGTTAAATATTTCACCCTTTGTCCTCCCTGCGTGATCTACAGTAATAATCTGCTTCGTGTTGACATTTACTGCTGTGCTGCTGACAATTACCCGGAAGAGAAGTTGGGGTGCCTCACTGGGCTGGAATCAGAAAGCAGGTCTAATTAAGCGAGTTTATTCTCTATCTATAGAAGGCTGAGTTGACTCGTGCATCTGCGATCCACATAAAGCTCTCGCCGGTGCCAATCACAGGCGTGCGTTTCCACCTATCATTGTTCATCGTGAATTCGGTTGACACGTCTATTATAGAGAGAGGACGGGTAGCGATATTAAAATAGTTCTTCTAATTAATTTCCTTTCAGGGTGCATGAATTCGTGCACCGGGCACTAGTGTCTTTTTTTTTTTTTTTTTTAATAAAAAGGTAACAGGAGCTCACACAGCATCGTGCTTACTTCTGGGAAGCATGGTTCAGGGACCAGTCCTGAGAGCACCTGTGGGGGCTCCCCGTAGTCTCCCCATCGTCCTCGGAAGGCACAGAGGACCAGCTCAGGATGACAAACCCCCGTCCACGGCTGGACTCTGGGCCTCCTTACACGGCGTCTCTGCGAGGCCACACCCCGGCCGCAGACCGGAGGGCTCCCAGCGGACACCATGCAGCTCAAAACACCTGAAATATTTACCACCCAGCCCCGGACTGGCCCGCAGCAGGTGCTCTGCAGTGCTATCGTGGTCCTAAAATGAATGTGTCTCCCCCCCCCCCGCCCCCCCCGGGGCCTGGAGCTAATGACCTTGAACAAGTCGTTTGACCTTTCTGAGGTTTGGCGTCCTTTTCCGTGGAAAAGGAAGTTGAACTAGACCATCCCGGGTCGGGAGAGGGTGTCTTCGATTCTTAAACTCCACGGCCGTGTCGGACGCTCGCTGCTCGGGTTCGGTGTGGACTGTTCTGCACAATCACTAACGTTTACTGCGGCCCCGGGGGCTCTGTGGCGTGGCGGCGTGGCCCCGGCTCTCCGGCTCTCCGGCGGGGAGGCCTGCGGAGCGGCGGCTGTGGACGGGGTTCTCCCGGCTCTTGGCCGCGATCGCCCGGGGGCACGGAGCGCTCTCCGCGGAAACCAGCTCGGCTGGGTGTGGGGCGACCAAAGCCGCCGTGTCCTGGCGCCTGGACTCGGACGAAAGCACAGGGACTCCGCGGCCACCGGCGACGTGTCCGCATCGCCTGTGTCTCCCGCGGTGGCCACGGCAGCCACAGGGCCCGGGCTGTCCCTTCTCTCCTGTCGCTCCGCAGAGGACGCTGGCCTGGGCTTTGAGGGGGGGCCCCCCCTGCTTCCTGGCTCCCTCCGTCAGTCCCCCCAGGGCCAGGGCCACGGGGACGAACCCCTGTTCTTTCTCCAGCTCCCCGATTGTGCAATGGAAAAGGCGTGATGAGGTTACACAGCAGCACCCCGTGTGCCTAAGGGAAGCCGTCCCTGACGTGTCTAGAAAGCAGCCGACTGGGAAGCCCAGTGGCCGCGACCCCGGCCAGTGGTGCTCGGAGAAATACTCCCGGATGAATGCAGGGTCCTTGAAAAAAAGAGTCTGGGCGAAGCCGGTGAGGCTCAGTGGGTAGAGCGTCGGCCTGCGGACTGAAAGGTCCCGGGTTCGATTCCGGTCAAGGGCATGTACCTTGGTTGCGGGCACATCCCCAGTGGGGGCTGTGCAGGAGGCAGCTGGTCGATGTTTCTCTCTCATCGATGATCGATGTTTCTAACTCTCTATGCCTCTCCCTCTCTGTAAAAAATATATTCTAAAAAAAAAAAAAAGAAGAAGAAGCTTTGGGTGGGAAAATAGAACCTTTTTTTACTTTTAACAGCTCGACGGGGATGTAACTCACCCCACGCAGCCCACCCCCTGGAAGCGCCCCTTCGGCAGCTCTCAGCACATTCCCGGGGCGGCAGCCGTCCTGTCATTCCCTACCGCCCCAAAGGGCAGCGCGCCTCTCAGCCAACCCTCCCCCCTGCCCTCCCCGCCCTGGCAGCCTGCCGCCTACGGAGGCCGGGCCTGCTCGGAGCAGGGCCCGTGCGTGGAATCCCACAACCTGGGCCTCGGCCTCTGCCTCAGCATCATGCTTCCCAGGTCGTTCGTGTTGGGACATGTGTCCGACCTTCACGCCTTTTCCTGCCAAACGCAGGCCCCGGTGTGCACAGACCTGGTCCTCATCCACCCACCGACGGGCGATCCCTCAGGTCTGGGCCTGGGGGGACTGGCAGGCCCTCTGACGCCGTGGTCCGCAAACTCCGGCTCGAGAGCCACCTGCGGCTCTTTGGCCCCCTGAGTGTGGCTTTTCCACAAAACACGAGTTTTGTGTTGGGCGAGTCTGTGTTGAAGAAGTGGCGTTAGAAGAAGTTTGAGTTTAAAAAATGTGGCTCTCCAAAGAAATGCCCATCGTTGTGCTGTTGATATTTGGCTCTGTTGACTCACGAGTTTGCCGACCACTGCTCTAATGCAACCTCAGTCTTACAGAGACAGAGGCCCAGAGAGGGAGGGACTTACATCGCCAGACCGGGAGGCCTGGCGGCAGAGCTTCGGTTTTTAATATGTGAGAGACACATCGGTTGGTTGCTCCCGCCCGCCCCCCACCAGGACTGGGGGCCTGCAACCGATGCAGGTGCCCTGGACCAGAATCGAACCCCGGACCTTCCATCCACGGTCCTGTGCTCTATCCACTGAGCCAAACCAGCTAGGGTGATGACTGATTTCAGAGAGGAAAGGAGAGAGAGAGAGATAGAAACATCGATGATGAGACAGAATTCTGCTCGCCCCACACTGGGGACCGAGCCCGCAACCTGGGCATGTGCCCTGATCAAGAACCAAGCCGTGACCTCCTGAGCTTTGGTTTTTAAATCAGAAATAGTCCCAGCATACCGGAAAGTGGAGGGGGAAAGCGAATGAACGTGCATGGACCCACCACCCAGCCCGGAAGCCATCTTCCCATATTTGCATGGCATGTCATTTAGAGAATCAAATATTAACGACACTTTGAAGCTACGTACCCCTCTCCCTGCCCCTGATCCCGCCCCCTCACTCCTCTGAGAGGACGTTATTTCCAGCACATTTTAAAAATATATTTTATTGATTTTTTACAGAGAGGAAGGGAGAGAGATAGAGAGTTAGAAACATCGATGAGAGAGAGTCATCAATCAGCTGCCTCTTGCACACCCCCTACTGGGGATATGCCGGCAACCAAGGTACATGCCCCTGACCGGAATCGAACCCGGGACCTTTCAGTCCCCAAGCCGACGCTCTATCCATTGAGCCAAACTGGTTTTGGCTCCAGCACATTTTAATTCTATCACTACAAACACACGCATCTGTAAACACACACACTGTTTTGTACAGGCATCCAAACTTTATAGAAATAGCATCACACCACACGTATGCCTCACTCTGTAACTTGCTTTATACAGTGATGTGTGTTTGAGATTTATCCATTTTGATACATGTAGCTGTTATCTACTACATTCACTGCCTCATTATACCTATTTTTTAAAATCTACCAGCATAGCCCTAACCGGCTTGCTCAGTGGATAGAGCACAGGCCTGCTGACTCAAGGTTCAATTCAGGTCAAGGGCATGTACCTTGGTTGCGGGCACATCCCCAGCGGGGCGGGGGAGGGGTGCAGGAGGCAGCTGATGGATGTTTCGCTCTCATTGATGTTTCTATCTCTCTCCCTTCCCCTCTGTAAAAAAATCAACAAAATATATTTTTTAAAAATAAAATAAAATCTATCAGCATGTATGAATCTCTGTGCCTCTGTAAGTATTCAGATAAGGGGTCAGCACACTGAGCAGCGGTTAGAACTATCTGGGCTCGGCAGGTCACGTATTCCCTGTTGCCACGGCGTCCCGCCGCTACTATGGCGGTAACACCGCCTCGGACATGAAAACACACGGGCGTGTTCCCATAAAACCTCACCCCCTGGGCGGCGGCGGGCCTGCCTGCAATGCTCTCGTTTCCCGGGCAGTGGGGTTTCCACGCCGGGAATCCCTTTTACTGCTTCCTTGTAGGAGTTCTTTGTAAATTCCAAACCCAGGGTGAGCTTGTCAATGCCTCCGCCTTCCTTACGGGACTTCTGATTGGCATTACACCAAGTTTGTGTATTAATACTGACGTGTACTAACATCTTCATATGATATTGACTATGTCCATGAGCACAGCATAGAGCCCTCCTGTGTGCTTCAACACGCACATTTTAAACAATTCTATAAACTGTATGCTTGGTGTTACACATGTTATAATTACGGCTTCACCATTTCCTTTGTAAATGTCTCACACATCTTCTGCTCTGCTTATTCATCCGTTAGGTAAATTCTCTTGCTCTTGTACATGGTAGTTTTAAAATTATGGTGTTGCTGGTATATAGGAATGCAACGTGAGTCTTATATATTAGTCTGAACCCCAATGACCGTGTAAGCACACTTAGCTCCAAAAAGTTTATTGGTTCTAAACTTCAGGTGGGTTTTTATGATCATACTAGCGGCCTGATGCAGGAAGGTTCGTGCAATAATGGGTCTTCCTTCCCCTGGCTGCCAGCACCGCCTTCGCTCTGGCTGGAGCCGCCTTTCTGCTTTCCCATGCTGCTGAGAGGCCCGGAGCAGCTGGGGTGGTGCAGAACGCCTGTGTATGCAAATTAACCTGCCATCTCTGTTTGGATTAATTTGCATACTCACTCCTGATTGGCTGGTGGGTGTCGTGAAGGTACGGTCATTTAGCATGTTACTCTTTAATTATTGTGGATCTGTGATCAGTTTTGTTTTTCCTTTCCACCTGACACCTGTTACTAAATTTTTCTGTCCTTGATGCATAAGTTGAGGCCCGAATCCATCCCATGCCCACATGGAAGTGGTGAGCGGGGGCATGGCTGTCCCAGGCCTGGCCATAGAGGAATGTTTCTCACCTTCAGGGTGACGGTTGCTGAAGGGTTTCAGCAGATGCCCTGCCCTCCTCGTAGGGAAGACCCTGCCTATTCCTAGTGCCTTCTGCGTCGTTGCCCTGGTTTCTAAGATAGTTTCTATTAACTGACAGTTTATTATGGAAGAGAGGTCTGCTCAGAGAAACAGCAACCAAACAGATGAAAAGTACAATGACCTTCTCCAGCCCCAGCCCTTCTCTTCAGACAGAATCACCGTTAATGCTTTGACTTTCCTTCCGAAGATTTTCCCTGTCCCTACACGCCGGCCTCCTTGGATGCCTGATGCCTGTACGCTCCTCCCCGCCTTCAAGAACACTCTGGCCTTGGACTTGGCTCTGACATATTTCTCTGCCTGTTTGTTTTCATCTCGTAGGTCACTCTGTACATACTGTCCTACAGTTGGCTTCGTTCCAGTCTCTGGAACGTTGCTCTCTATCAACACACCTTGGTCTACCCCACCCTTTTCATGGCTGTATAATATTCCTCTACTCGGATGCCTGTGGTTGCTTTAACCAATCCCCTGAGGAGGAACCTGTTTACTGGTCTGTTTGCTGGCGCTTGCACACAGCACCTCAATGCACATCCTTGGACATAGACTTTGCACATGGGCGCAGGCACATCTGTGGGGTAAACAGGGAAGTTCCTAGCTCTAAACCTCCATTGTCGGGCCCTCACCCCCCTTTTCCTGAGCACCCTGCTCTTCACGCAGGGAGACCGGGAAGACTGGACTTGCATCTCCTTCTCTTTCTGGCGAGAAGACAAATGCGGGCTCAGGGAACAGACAGCCTGTCCCTGGCAGCCGTCCCATGGCCCCGCTGCCTCCCAGCCTGTCTCAGCCTCTGTAGACTTTGGACCAAGTTGTGTACCTAGACTGGCTGAGTTCCCTGCTCCTCCCTCCTCCACGGCCTGCCTACTGGGTGCTGGTTCCCTCGGGCTCCTCCGCACCGTCAGGGACACCTGGTCTTGGACTTGGCTCTGACATTGGATTGCTCTTCCTCAAGCCAGCGAACTCAGGTCTCCACGCTGGGTGTCCTGTATGTGTGACATTCGTTTTCTTCTTCTTCTGCTAATGGACCTCTCCCTGCCCTTCGGCCAGCCTGATCTTGATCCCAGGATACCCCAAAACATGCCACCTTGGCATAAAGGCTCTACGTAACTGAGAAAAAGGGACACAGGAAGGGCGCTCTGCCCGTCTTTGATGTGCTAAATGCAGGGCACGAACGCTCTGATGAAGGTGCACCCCCTCTCCCACACAGAGAGCACCCTAATCCTCGGCGATGGACATGGCACTGAGATGAATCCACGTGAACAATCTCTCACCTAAACCTACTTATTTAACCTTCTCTACCATTAACTCCCGTACAGGCACCCTCCCATAATGCACTGCCCCTAGAGGCCCCTTTCTTTTACCGTGGCATTTCCCCACAGCATATTGCTTTTGTTATAATGCTCAGTCCCCAATTAAAAAAGGGTTTTCAGTTGACAAAATCCTTTCTTGATAAAAACTCTCAGCAAAGTGGGAATAGAGGGATCATACCTCAACATAATAAAAGCCCTATATGACAAACCTACAGCCAACATCATACCCAATGGGAAAAAACTAAACTCATTTCCCCTAAGAACAGGAACAAGACAGGGATGCCCACTTTCACCACTCCTGTTTGATATATAGTGCTGAAAGTGCCAGCCATAGCGATCAGATAAGAAGAAATAAAAGAGATCCAAATTGGAAAAGAAGAAGTAAAACTGTCCTTATTTGCAGATGACATGATACTATACATAGAAAATCCCAAAGACTCCATCAAAAAACTATTAGACCTATTAAATGAATTTGGCAACGTAGCAGGATACAAAATGAACACCCAGAAATCTATGGTCTTTTATACACCAATAATGAACTCACAGAAAGAGAAATTTAGAAAGCAATCCCATTTACCATTGCACCAAAAAAATTAAGATACCTAGAAATAAATTTAACTAAGGAGATAAAGGACCTGTACTTAGAAGATTACAGACACTAAAAAAATAGATAGAGGAAGACATAAACAAATGGAAGAACATACCATGTTCATGGATTGGTAGAATCAACATCATTAAACTGTCCATTCTACCCAAAGCAATCTACAGATTTGTTGCAATCCTCATTAAAATACCAATGGCATATTTCAAAGATCTAGAGCAAACTCTCCAAAAATTCACCTGGAATTAAAAAAAAAAAATTCACAGCAATCCTGATAAAGGACAAAGTTGGAGGGATCACATCACCAGATATCAAGATATCTTATCAAGCCATGGTTCTCAAAACTGCCTGGTACTGGCACAAGAACAGACATACAGTATACACCAATGGAACAGAACAGAAAACCTAGAAATCAATCCAAACCACTCTGCTCAGTTAATATTTGACAAAGGAGGTAAGAGCTTACAATGGAGTCAAGACGGTCTCTTCAATAAATGGTGCTGGGAAATTTGGTCAGATACATGCAAAAAAAAAAAATGAAACTAGATCACCAACTTACACCATACACAAAACAAACTCAAAATGGATAAAAGTTTTGAATGTAAGACGGGAAACCATAAAAATTCTACAAAACTCTATAGGCAACAAAATAGCAGACATATGTCGTAGCAATATCTTTATAGGCACAGATCTTAGGGCAATGCAGACTAAGGGGAAAATAAACAAGTGGGACTACATCAAAATAAAAAGCTTCTGCACAGCAAAAGAAACCATCAATGTAACAAGACATCCCACTGCATAGGAGAACATATTTGCCAATGCTATCTCTGATAAGGGTTTAACCTCCAACATTTACAGAGAACTCATACAACTTAACAAAAGGAAGATAAACGATGCAATAAAAAAAAAAAAAATGGGCAAAAGATCCAAATAGACACTTTTCAAAAGAGGACATTCAGAAAGCCAAGAGACATGAAAACATCCTCAAAGTCACTAATCATCTGAGAGATGCAAATCAAAACGACAATGAGGTAACACCTCACAGCTGTTAGAATAGCTATCAACAAATGACAAGTGCTGGAGAGGATTCGGAGAAAAAGGAACCCTCGTGCATTTGCTGGTGGGAATGCAGACCGGTGCAGCCACTGTGGAGAACAGTATGGCATTTCCTCAAAAATTTAAAAATAGAACTCCCATTTGACCCAGTAATACCACTTTTAGGACTATAAACACCGATCAGAAAGGATATATGTACTCCTATGTTTATAGCAGCACAATTTACAATAGCTAAGATTTGGAAACAGCCTAAGTGCCCATCAGCAGATGAGTGGATTGAAAAACAGTGGTACATCTACACAATGGAATACTATACCGCTATAAAAAGGAAGGAACTTTTTATTTTTTATTGATTTCAGAGAGATAGGGAGAGGGGAGACAGAGAGAGAAACATCAATAAGAAAGAATCATTGATCAGCTGCCTCCTGCATGCCCCCTACTGGGGATGAGCCTGCAACCTGGGCAGGTGCCCTTGACCGGAACAGAACCCAGGATCTCTCAGTCCACAGGCCAAAGCTCTATCCGCTGAGCCAAACTGGCTAGGGCTGTCAGTCTAATTTTATTTTATTTTATTTTATTTATTTTATTTTATATATTTTATTGTTTTTTTGCAGAGAGGAAGGAAGAGGGACAGAGAGTTAGAAACATCGACAAGAGAGAAACATTGATCAGCTGCCTCTTGCACACCCCCTGCTGGGGATGTACCTGCAACCAAGGCACATGCCCTTGACCAGAATCGAACCTGGGACCTTTCGGTCTGCAGGCCAATGCTCTATCCACTGAGCCAAAGCGGTTTCAGCTGTCAGTCTGATTTTAATTTGCAGGGCCCAGGCACAGAATTCAACAGGGTGAAGGGACAGCGGTTCCTCCCTACAGACCACGCTCCACTCAGGGCCACCCCTGCTGACGGGGCACCCACACAGGGTACTCACCTTGTGGGTGCACAGTCCACCGCCCCCTGCCCTCCTGCCTGCGCCGCAGGCTTTTAAAAGGAAAACCAGGTCCTGTCCCCGCTTGTTAACCTTCTGTGGGTATCCACCACTTAGCGAATCCCCCACACACCCAAGGCGTCCTGCCTCTTGCCTGCCTTCCAGCCCCTGCTCCCCTCCAGCCCCCGGGCCTTCAGGTGACCCTCCTCAGCTCCGGCCCCAGCTCCGGCTCACGCTGGATTTGAATTTTTGAGGCTCAGCTGCACACCCACCTCTCACCCTGCTTCCAAAGCAGCCTTACCCCCATCGCGGCCCCTCCTTGCCTCCTGGCTTTCCTTGAAGGAATTCCCTGTCTCCTCCACGGGTGTCCACCAAGAGGCCCCCCTGCCGAGGGCGCGTAGAGCCTCGGCCTGCGGACTGAAAGGTCCCGGGTTCGATTCCGGTCAAGGGCATGGACCTTGGTTGCGAGCACATCCCCATTAGGGGGTGTGCAAGAGGCAGTTGATTGATGATTCTCTCTCGTTGATGTTTCTAACTCTCTATCCCTCTCTCTTCCTCTCTGTAAAAAATCAATAAAATATATATATATTTAAAAATCAATAAAATATTTTAAAAAGAAGAAGAAGAAGAAGAAGAAGAAGAAGAAGAAGAAGAAGAAGAAGAAGAAGAAGAAAGACACCTGTTAATCGGAAGGGGTGCCTGTGGGGAGAGGCACACGATATCAGGGGGACCAAGAAGAGAAGAAGAAGAAGAAGAAGAAGAAGAAGAAGAAGAAGAAGAAGAAGAAGAAGAAGAAGAAGAAAGACACCTGTTAATCGGAAGGGGTGCCTGTGGGGAGAGGCACACGATATCAGGGGGACCAAGAAGAGGGGCTTCCCCTACCAGGAGTTGACACCACCAGGAAGGAAGGTAGGGAGGGAGGAATGGAGGGAGGGAGGGAGGAAATGAGGAAAGAAGGAAAGAAGGGAGGAATGGAGGGAGGAAGGGAGGGAGGGGCAGAGAGCTAGCAAGAAGAATAAGCAGGTTGGAGGGCTCAGGGCCTGCGGGCAGGGTTCCCTGCGGGCAGGTCCGTGGAGCAGACCGAAGGCGGGCGGTGGGGCCTGTGACGGTCTGTTTGTTTGTAGGGAAGGGGGAAGGGGCACTCAGTAGGATCTCTGGCTCCTGTGTGAGGAACAGAAATCGAGCCAGAGGCTTGGAAAGCCACACGGGGTTCCCCAGGCCACCCCTGTGAGGAGAAGGAGGCTCTTCCGTTTCTGGTTTTGTTGGTTTTATTGTTTTGGGGCAGAAGCGAGGAGAGAGAAACATCAATTAGTTGCCTGTCACATGTGGCCTGGCCAGGGACTGAACCCACATGTGCCCTGACTGGGAATCGAACCTGTGACCTTTTGGAGTATGGAGTGACTCTCCGGCCAACTGAGCCGCGCTGCCAGGACGGAGCCTCTATCCGAAGCCAGTGGTGTCCACTGAGGGCCCCGCGCTGACTGACTCACTCAGGGGGCCCGCGCGGCGGCCTTGCAAACTCAGAGGCCGGAAGTCTCCACAAAGAACGGAGAACCCGTGACTACAAAGCAGTTTGCGGTAGGCAGTCCCATCCGAGGCCAGGACCTTCCCTGACAAAGATCAGCTGCGATCTTTCCTGGGCCGCTTGTCTCTTTGCGTCTAAGGTGACACACCTGTGGAATGCCAGGGTGACTTGTAACTTCCCCTTTTCTGGACCCTTCAGGGCACAACAAAGGGCGCCAGGGTGGAGACCACAAATTCCCCCCTCTCTCCCGCCTCACCTTATCTGTTCATTGTTACTGTTCACCACTGCACCGCCCAGCTGGGTAAAAGAAGCTTGTGTCTATCACTTTGTTTTTTATCTAATCCCAGGGGTCCCCCCACCATTTACTTTCTCCTGCCTCCCTAATCTACCCCTGTTTCCCCAAAAATAAGACAGTGTCTTATATTAATTTTTTCTCCCAAAGTTGTGCTAGGTCTTATTTTCGGAGGATGTCTTATTTTCGGGGAAACACGGTATTAGCAACGGATTTACATACAAAACAAGGTGAAAAGCCGCCATCCTCTCCAGCACTATCCCAACCCGCTGAGATTCTGCTTCCTGGCTCAAATAAACTAAAAAATTCTTTATGGTTTCGAATGTTTTTACTTCAAACAGAATATTAGAGCCATGGGTACTTATAAATGCTAGACTGATTTTATTTGCTCTTTTCTGGAACAGTGGAGAGATTTCAGAAGAATTTGGATCATCAGTAATCTATATTAATAAAAGGGCAATATGCTAATTAGACCTGAGAGACCGGACGTCTTCCAGACATCCTTCAGGATATGGTCACGGTGGCGGGCCGAGGCAGAGGCAGTTAGGAGTGATCAGGCTAGCAGGGGAGAGTGGTTATGGGTGATCAGGCTGGCAGGGGAGAGCTGATAGGGGTGATCAGGCTGGCAGGGGAGAGTGGTTATAGGTGATCAGGCTGGCAGAGGAGAGCAGTTAGGGGTGATCAGGCTGGCAGGGGAGCGGTTAGGGGCATTAGGAGCAAGCAGGCAGGCAGAGTGATTAAGGGCAATCAGACAGGCAGGCAGATGAGCAGTTAGGATTGTGAGAGTGTGCAGCTGGACTGAGGGACATTGGTGCACGGGGCCTCTAGCGTTAACACGAGAAACAGTCAAACCTGTGAAGAATTTTTGTAAGCCCTACCCGTTTTGGCTCAGTGGATAGCGTCAGCCTGTAGACTGAAGGGTCCCGGGCTCGATTCTGGCCAAGGGCACATGCCCGGGTTGTGGGTTCAATTCGTAGTAGGGAGCATGCTGGAGGCAGCCAACCAATGATTCCTTCTCATGATGGATGTTTTTATCTCTCTCCCCCTCTCCCTTCCTCTCTGAAATCAATAAAAATATTTTAAAAAAAGAAACCTGCAGTATTTAAAACAAAAACCAAAAATTCTTGTGAGTGTATTTGAGCCAATCTGTCCACAATTGCTGGGAAGCAGACTCTCAGCATCCTGAGATAATGCTCAGGTGGATTTTCACCCAGTTTCATACCTTACATTCGAAGGAGACCTCAGTTACGTGAAATCCGTTGGTGAGAAATGAGGGAGGCAGGAGAAAGCAGATGGAGGGGGAATCTCTGGGGCTGTATAAAAAGTAACAGGACAGACACACACTTCTTTTCCTTAGGTGGGTACGGGAGAGGAAACAGCCAACAATGAACCAGATAACAATAACCGTGAAGGAATCCGTGGCATCCGTCCACCGCCCCGGGCACTGGTAGTGCCGGGAGGGGACCGGAAAAGGGGAAGTTACTAGTTCCTCTGACTTTTCAGAGGTATGTGATCTTAGATGCAGAAGATAATCAGCTCAGTTAAGGTAAAGGTTGACCTCCTCGGGGAAGATACTGGCCTAGGATATGACTACCCACCACCACCACTGCCACTGCTTTTAGTTAAAGTTTAATTTCAGACCCTCGTTTGTGGTTCCTTTAGGTCTCTTAGTTTGCAAGACCACCATGCAGGCCTTCCCCGCGCTGGTCAGGGTAGCTGTGGCCCCTTCCGTCCATAATTCTTAGGTAGGATTCCTGAATCTCACAGAAGGACATGAGGACTGTCCCTGTCACAGAGTTAGTGTTGTGGGGTCGAAACCTGGGTTCAAAATAAGACCACCAGAGGCTGATGATTAATTAAAAAAAGCAGGCAAGAATTTATTGAATATCTGTCCAGGACAGACACAAGAGCACCACACGCAGGTGGTCTCCATACGACTGCCCCGTTTCAGGGATAGGAAGTCCCTTTTAAAGGTTCAAACCACAGGAATTTTCCTTTGTTCTAAATTCTAAATCTTAAAGACTACATTCTAAAGACTGGGGTCAGCCCGCAGGGTCGTGGCTAGTCACATCCTGCAGGACATTGGAATGTGGCCCTATCTTGCGATAGCCAATAACACAGAAGCAGAGCTCAGAGGTTATCTACAGTTTCTATCTCTGAAGGTTACTGAGTTAGTGGGAATTACTCTCCTGTGGTCCTGGTCCCAGGCAAGGGAAAATTGCCTTAGCCTCCAAGTCTCCACTTGAAAATTCAAACAGCAGTTTTTACCAAAGTATGGTTGCCACTGTATTTCAGTTAGTTACCATTTTTAAAAAGATGGTTGAAGGGCCGGGGCGTTAGGAAGGTGGAGCACGGCTGCCGCTGACGTAGAAGGCGGGAAGCCCAGCCTCCCCTCCCCCTCCCCCCGCCCCGCTCTGTAAGAGGGGTCCCTGGGGAGGAATGCGCCCCATCCCCAAACCTGTGAAACGAAGCAGCCCGCACATAAAGGGAACATTTAAAAAACAAACAAATAAAAACTCAAGGGAGGCAGGGAGGGAAGGAGGGAGGTGCATATAGACAATGCTTTTATTTTTTATTTTTTATTTACTTATTTTTCCTTTCATCCATTTGAAATGTATTTTAGGTTTTAGAATGAAAGTAGAGGCTTCTTTCATTTTTCTTCTGCTTTGAAATTAAAATACTTTTCTCAGTAAAGACAACTCGGACCTGGTTTAAAAGAGAGAAAGAAAAAAAAATCGAGGCAGAGTCAGGGCCCAAGAATGAAGACTTCCCCCTACATGTTCTCAGAGCGTTCCCGCTGCTGGGGGCGCACTCGTGCTCACTCGGAAGGGTGGGCGTGCGGCTGTGAGCTACCCCGGTCCCCTGAGTCCTGGGACTTTCTCCCGAGGAGGTAACTTGAGTGAAAACAGGAAGTTGTATGAACACATGCTATTGCCTCCCACGCATCTGCCCTGCGACCCTCAGTCCTGGACTGGAGTGCGCCCATGCCGCCCTGCTGGTGCAGCTGCCACTGGGCCCGAGCACCGAGCACCGAGCTCTGCCCCCGCCTGCTGTCCTGTCTCAGTCCCTGTTGTCTGTCCCCGGAGGAGCCCTCCCTCCCCACATCATTCCCTCCGTGTCCCCCGCCTCCCCCCGTCACTGGGCTTCAGGCAGCTCTGCTTTCCCCCAGACGGACGGGCCACTCCCGGCCCTGCCGCCCTCACCCGCCGTGGCCACAGGCCCGTCCCTCTCTGAGCCGCCGTTTCTCCATCGGCGAGATGGGGCGATAGCGGCCCTGCCGCTCAGGCTGCGGTCTGACCTGAGCAGACAGCTCACCGGCGCTCAGCCGCCCGTCACGCCGTCACGGGACAGCCCTCCGAGGCGCCGTCAGCAGCATCGTGACCTCCGCCCTCCACGCCTTCCTGCCCTGCAGTGGTGCCACGCCGGCCTCCCCACCCTCCTCTCAGCCACCACGTCCGGGGCTGGGCCCTCCCTCAGCTCTTGATGGCTCACAACCACCTACGGACGGACGGACAGACAGACGGAAGCCCGAGCGTCCCAGCTCCTTCCAGGGGTCACTCCTCCCCCAGCACCTCACCCGCCCGGCTTCCTCCCGCCTCTCCCCACCCTGTCACACCCTGTCCATCTGCTCCGTCCTTCCCCACCCTCTGAGGGGCCCACCACTGCGTGGACACTGTTTCCCAGTCCCCCAGCCTCCAGCATCCCAGCCTCCAGCCTCCCAGCCCCCCAGCCCCCCAGCCTCCCTGCCCCCCAGCCCCCAGACCCCCAGCATCCCTGCCCCCCAGCCCCCCAGCTCCCCAGCCTCCCAGCCCCCCAGTCCCCCAGCCCCCAGCCTCCCAGCCTCCCAGCCCCCCAGTCCTCCAGCATCCCAGCCTCCCAGCCTCCCAGCCCCCAGCCCCCAGCCCCCCAGCCCCCAGCCCCCAGCCCCCCAGCATCCCTGCCCCCCAGCCCCCCAGTCCCCCAGCCTCCCAGCCCCCAGCCTCCCAGCCCCCCAGCCCCCAGCCCCCCAGCCCCCAGCCCCCCAGCCTCCCTGCCCCCCAGCCTCCCAGCCCCCCAGCCCCCCAGCCTCCCAGCCTCCAGCCCCCCAGCCCCCCAGCATCTCCTCTGCCACCCTCAGTGCTTGCTGACTGCACGTCAATCACTGGCATTCACTGGGGTCTCTGTGCACAGACGCCCGCCCCAGGCCAGGGGTCTCCCACCTCCGGGCCAGGGGTCTCCCTGCGGATGTGAGACGCTGAGGACAGAGACCGTCCGGGCCCCCAGTGGCCGATGCAACCACAGACCCAGTGACACGCGTGGTCTGACCGTCATGCACCCGCTTCTCTGAGCCTGAGCTGAGACAGAGCACAGCGCCTGTCCTTGTCCCCAGGCAGCCAGAGAGCACCCACGCTGGCCACCCCCCGGGGGGGGGCGGAGATGGGGTGCCCCACACGGAAGGGTGGGGCCCAGGCCTTCTCCGCTTTCTCTCCCAGAGGCACCTGTTGGGAGGGGGGGTGCAGCGTGCCCAGAATGGACGGGGGTGGGGGAGTGGGGGCGCCTTCGACTGCTCGCTGAGGAATGCCAGGTGTCGAGCACGCACATCCCCAGAAGTGCGCCCTGTGCCGGCTGAGACTCAGCCCCAGCCCACGGGTGGCAGCCACAGTGGGAAGGTGTCCACACGTCCGGGCCTGCACTGCTGGCCGAGGGCGCGAACCGAGTAACCAGCCTGGCTCCCAGCGCTGGAGGGGGGACCCGCTGCAGGGGGCCCAGGTCCCGCAGGCCAGTGCGTGGGGGAGTCCGCTGCCCGGATGCCGGCCGGCTCCTGCGCCTGGTGTGAGGGCCGCTCTGCAGAAGGTGGAGCTCCTGGAGGGAAAGCCTCTTCGGCTCCGGTGCTCGGGCCTGGCTCTCACTCGGCTCTTCTCCTGGGGCCTCGGACGCTCCCACACTCAGCCTCCTCCCTGAAAGCAGTGTGGGAAGGAAGCCCCTGGCACGGGACCCTCAGGACGGTCCAGGGGCGGCCACTGCCCCCCCCACCCCCCCGGCGGCCACGGCTAATGAGACTGCGATGGCCTGTCCCGCCTGCACTGCGAGGCGCAGGTCAGAGCCTCCTTCCCCCCAGCACCCCCCTCGGTCCTGTCCCAGCAGAGGGTCCCCTCCAGCCGCCTGTTGGGGTCACTGCTCCAAGACCAGAGTCACACCGGCCTGTGTGCACCCCCAGACTGGTGTGCAAACTCACGGTCACTCCCTTGGTGGAGAGAAAGGGAAGGTCCACAGGTTCCATCAGAACCCACCCCGCCCCAGGCAGGTGCTGAGCGTCGACCTGTGAACCAGCACCAACGAGCTGGAGCCAGAGGCTGAAGGAGCAGGGGCACCAGCCCTCCCCGCCCCCGGCTCAGCTCAGCATCTCCTCACCCGAAACGCCCTGCTCACCACTCAGTGCTTTTGGGCAAACTGAGGCCACTCTCCCAGCATCCCCCCGCTCCCCACAGGCATGAGGCAGGGGGTGGGTGCCGGAGGCTTGGAGGGGGTTAGGAGGTCTGGGCGGGAGGCTTGGGGCTGGAGTGGGACAGACTGTGGCTCCCTCTCCCGCTCTGCTTTGCAGGCCCTGGGCTTTGCTCTCAGCAGCTGGACCAGGACTGAGGGCAGCGCCTGCGACAGGCCGTGCCCGGGACGCGGCCGCCGTGTGTGTCCGCGGCCTGGCACCGGACGGTCAGCCGCGGGTGGCGGGTCGGGTGGGCCTCTGTGGGCGGCGGGTCGGGTGGGCCTCTGGGTAAAGCCACGGCCCCACGGTCTGAGTGCTTAAGGCCCACAGGGCCCAGCCAACAGCGGGGACACAGGATGTGCTTCCCAGCTGGTGAGTTACCGGCATTATAAGTGTGTCCCAGTCCATGCCCGGCTCAGTGCTGAGCGTCGACCTGTGAACCAGGAGGTCATGGCTCGATTCCCGGTCGGGACATGGGCTGGGCTGTGGGCTCCATCCTCAGTGTGGGGCATGCAGGAGGCAGCCATCGATGATTCTCTCTCATCATGGATGTTTCTCTCTCTCTCCCTTCCCCTTCCTCTCTGAAATGAATAAAAACATATTTAAAATTTTTTTTTTAGGTGTTACAGTTCTTTGCTTTGATACACGCCGGAGCCCGGTACATTAAAACACCTCGCCGGGCACCAGAAGGCAGAATCAGGTTTTGGGGAGAGGGTAGCGGGTTTCAGTGTAGCTGTTTCGGGGGCTCGGGCTGGCTCGGGAACAGGGCGCCCCGCTGTGGGGAGGATGTGGGCCGGAGAGACTGTGTCGTAAGGATGCGTGCCTCCGCGGTGAGAAGCACAGCGACTGTATCGCTCCCGGCCCAAGCGATTGCCCAAGCCCCGAGCACGGAGGCATTTCCTGCTTCCCTGTAACCGGAGGGCCGGCCCGGCCCCGGTGACGTAGGAGGGAAAGACCGAGTCTTCCACGGCCAAGCTCCGGGGCGGGCTTTACCGCAGGTGGGCAGTTCCAGGCGGGGCCGGGGACTGGCCTCCCCTCTCCCGGCACGTCCTGGAGCAGGGACTGGCCGGCCTGCACGTCCGCTGTCCCCAGTGCCAGGTCAGAAGGGTTATCTTAACCCGGTCCCAGAACCATCGCCAAGAACGCCCACTGCTTGGCAGGCGGCCAGGCCGGCCGGCGGGCCCTGCAGCTCAGCGCCTGCGGCCTCGGCCCGCGCGCCTGGCCGGCCGGCCTCTCCACGGGCGTTCTGAGCGCCCGCGGGGACCCGGGAAACACCAGCCCAGCGAAGCCAGCACAGCCTCCCGGGCCGAGCTCCACGGTGTGAGCCGAGCCTGGGGGACGCCCTGCCCGGGCCGCCCGTGGCGGGCCGCGTCCAGCTGCCGCCCGGGGCCGCGGGCGGGCTGCACCCACTGCCGCCCCCTCTCTTGGCCGCCGCAGAAAGTCTTGTTTTTCTTTGTTCGTTTGGTTTTTTTGTTTTGTTTTTTTAATATATTGTATTGGTTGATTTTTTTTTTTTTTTTACAGAGAGGAAGAGAGAGGGATAGAGAGTTAGAAACATCAATCAGCTACCCCCCCCACCCCCCACCGGGGATGTGCCCGCAACCAAGGTACATGCCCTTGACCGGAATCGAACCTGGGACCCTTCAGTCTGCAGGCCGACGCTCTACCCACTGAGCCACACCACTTTCGGCAGAAAGTGTTTCTGTGTTTTATTCCGCACATTTCCCCCCTGCCCCGGCCCTGATTCAGAGCATTTCACAGCGAGAGGAGCTTCAGGGAGATGCTGGTGGTTTCTCACTTTACAGCCGTGGGTCCGGGTACCACGTTTTCTGACTCAGAGCATCTTCAGAGGACTCAGCCGGGGCCAGCCCCCTGCGGGGGCCCGGGCCGAGCGTCCTCCCGGCGGCGGGACCGCGGCCGCTGCCCGGCTCAGGCCGGCACTCGGGCTGGGCCTCAGGTCCCAGGAGGGCGGTCGGCGGCGCCCAGCGCCATGTGCCCGGGGATGTCCACGCCGTGACCATGCCCGGCCCCGAGCCAGGCCCCCCCCTCACGGCTGTGGGAACCGCGGTTAGAAATGTCCGCAGCTTCTCCCGGGGCAGGAGAGCCGGGCTCTCAGCCCAGGCGGCGAGGTTCCCCTTGTTTGTTATTTTTTATGTTTTGTATTTTTATTGATTTCAGAGCGGAAGGGAGAGGGAGGGGGAGATGGAAGCATCCGTGAGGAGAGAGACTCATGGATCGGCTGCCTCCTGCACGCCCCACGTTGGGGATGGAGCCTGCAATCATGGTATGTGCCCGGACCGGGAATGGAACCCGGGACCGCCTAGTTCCTAGGTTGACGCTCAGCCCCTGAGCCCCGCTGGCTGGCAGGCTCACCCTCCCGACCTGCCCTCAGCCATGACCCTGACACTGACGTGGGCAGGTGGCCTGGGCTACACGTGCTGAGGGGAGGTCTGGGCAGATCCCTGAAACTGGAGGGGACGGGGCGGTGCCAGCTGCAGGCCTGGGCAGCAGGGGGGCAGCAGGGGGGCAGAGCTAGCCGGATGCCAATGCAGGGGTCGCCCGGTGGCAGACTGGTGCCTGGCCGGCGTCTCACAGCCTCCTGCCTCCTCCCAGCGTGTGGTGCTGGGTCCGATCCCGGGCAGCTGCTCCCCCGAGGGCTCCTGTCCTCTGGGCCCCCGTGATCGGACCAGGAACACAGGACTCAGCGGTGACTGAAGGGCATCGCACCCCCGCCACCTACTGAGCCTCCGCCACCTCAGTTTCCCCAGCTGTGAAAGGAAGACCTCGGAGGGCTGTGCGAGGGGGAGGGAGCCGGTCCCCACACCAGGGCTCAGCGGGCGCCGGTGGGCTGTGGCGCCCGAGCGGGGGCTGCCCTGATGTCGGCACCCGCCCCTCACAGCGGCAGCCCCCGGGGGACCGCCAGGCCCGGCCGCCGGGCACAGCCGCTCCGACGGCTCTGACGGAGAACACGCTGCCCCGGGTCCGGCAGGTCCCCCTCCCACGCACGCCCGGCCCTGCCAGGAGCAAATGTCAGGAAAACAGTCAGAGACAGGAGACCCGGAGCGTAAACGACGGCAGAACCGGGCTGAGCCGCGCCGGCTCCGCCACTGCCCTGGCGCCACAGAACCCCCTCCTCCCGCTTCCTCTGGAAAGCACGCACAGCCCGGCTCCGGGCTGGAGCGCCGGCCTCTGAGCCGGGAGGGCACCCCATCCCCGTCAGGGCCCTGCCGGGTTGCGGGCCGGATCCCAGCGTGGGGCCTGCGGAGGCAGCCGAATGATGCTTCTCTCTCATCATCGATGTTTCTCTCTCTCTCTCTCTCTTTTTAATAATATATTTTATTGATTTTTTTACAGAGAGGAAGGGAGAGGGATAGACAGTTAGAAACACCAATGAGAGAGAAACATCGACCAGCTGCCTCCTGCGCACCCCCTACTGGGGATGTGCCCGCAACCAACGTACATGACCTTTTCCGGAATCGAACCTGGGACCCTTCAGTCCGCAGGCCGACCCTCTCTCTCTCTCTTTCCCCCTCTTCCCCTTCTTCTCTGAAATCATTTTAAATATATATTTTTTTTAAAAAAAAGAAAAGCATAAAACAGCTCCCTTCTCCACCCTTTGCAGACTGTAGTGCCCTGCCAGACCACGTGAGACGGAGGCAGAAGCCACTACGTGTGCCACGGGCCCAGAGCAGTGCCCTCACCTCGCTTACTCCGTGCCCTCCGCCCTGTGACCATGGTGCCCGCAGGGAGGGTCCCCGCAGGGACGGTGCCCGCAGGGAGGGTGCCCGCAGGGAGGGTGCCCGAAGGGAGGGTGCCCGCAGGGAGGGTGCCCGCAGGGAGGGTGCCCGCAGGGAGGGTGCCCGCAGGGAGGGTGCCCGAAGGGAGGGTGCCCGCAGGGAGGGTGCCCGCAGGGAGGGTGCCCGAAGGGAGGGTGCCCGCAGGGAGGGTGCCCGCAGGGAGGGTGCCCGAAGGGAGGGTGCCCGCAGGGAGGGTCCCTGCAGGGAGGGTGCCCGCAGGGAGGGTGCCCCAGGGAGGGTGCCCGCAGGGAGGGTGCCCGCAGGGAGGGTGCCCGCAGGGAGGGTGCCCGCAGGGAGGGTCCCTGCAGGGAGGGTGCCCGCAGGGAGGGTGCCCGCAGGGAGGGTCCCTGCAGGGACGGTGCCCGCAGGGAGGGTGCCCCAGGGAGGGTGCCCGCAGGGAGGGTGCCCGCAGGGAGGGTGCCCCAGGGAGGGTGCCCGCAGGGAGGGTGCCCGCGAGGCCGCGGCCGGGGGACCCCGTGCACAGAGCCTTCCTGGCGCCGGGCCTGGAGTCAGACCCACAGCCCTCCCTGCCCCCGTGCACGTCTGTGTCAGAGGCGCCCACGCGTGTCTGCAGCCGGCGGGACGGCCTGGCTCTCGCTGGCTCCGGCTGAGCATTCCTCGCAGCTTCCTCGTTGCCGCGGAGACGGTTCCGTTGCACAACCACATGCGTGCACCTCCCGCCCTGCACCGGCGCCGCCCGGGGCGACCCAGACGACCCAGACCCGGCCGCCGCGACGTGCCGCTCCCCACGGCGGAGGCAGGCGGGGACAGATGCCCGGTGACCGCACAGGACCGGCTGCTCCGCAGTGACGCCAGAGGCCGCACACGCTCAGCGGACCACGGCCGCACTGTTCGGACGGCCTCGCCGGAAGCCACAGAAAAGCCAGGGCGGGAGGGAGCAGGGACGGGCGTGGGCGACGATTTCTGAGTGTGTTTGCAATTTTTCATCATTAAAAACATTGGCGTGTACACACGGCACACCGAAAAGGTCAGAAAGGACCACCTGACCGTGTGGAGTGCAGACCAGTTCAAACCAGGACACGCGTGTGGCTCTCTGGCGGCCCCGGGGCTAGAGGGCAGCATCAGCACGTCAGGTGCTTCCGTTCCTCGCCCAGAACCCCCAGCAGGGAGAAGGCCCCTCTTTGTTCTGAGGCAGCCGGGCCTCCCCTCCCCGTGTCTCAGGCTGAGCATCTCTGCGGGCCCTGCGGCCCCAGGTCTCCGAGGACTCAATCCAGGGACGCTCCTGCCTCTCACGGTCAAGTGCAACCCCCCCCCCAATCCCCCACTGTCCCCCCGCAAAGGGCCTCTGCGTACCAGGCCCGTCCCGGCCCTGCCATTCCCGGCACACGGAAGCTTTCTGCCAAGTTGTCCTCTGCCCTCTCCCCCCCAGAGGGACAGTCCACGCACCCCCTCCACAGGCTGAATGAAAAGTGCCTTCCCCCCTCCCTCCTGCAAGGAGCTCAGACCTCAGAGCTTCCCGGGGTGGCAGTGGACATGGTCAGCACTTCCCTGTGCCTCCACCAGGGCGGAGCCAAAGCGAGCACACACCCAGCCCCCGGCTTTTCCTTACCCTCCCATCACATCAGCGGAAGGTGGCTGATGAAGCCCACGTGCTTATTCCCTCCCCGGCACCAGGGGAGAGGCTGGGCCGTGACAGGTGGCTGAATGAAGGCAGGCTATAGCGGGAGCGGGGTCGGGGGGGCGGGAGGGGGGTGCAACTAGGAAAACAGTGAGGCGGAAACGGTGAAAATAAGGATTGGGCTGTGGGGTGGCCGTGTCCTCCAGGAACTTTCTGTGCTTTGGGACCAGGGCCTGGGGGGGACAGGGGGACTGGGGAAGCTCAGGGGTCGCTGTGGGTGGTGGCTCACTGTGGGTGATGGGCAGCGGGAAGGTGAACCAGGCCCCAGGGCTGAGCGGAGGGTCCGGTGCCCAGGGCGCCTCCCGCATGCTGAGTCAGGGCCCTGGGCAAACTAGGAGTGGCTGACCTGGGAGGAGGAGGGAGGAGAGACGGAGGAGGGAGGAGGGAAGAGGGAGGAGAGATGGAGGAGGGAGGAGAGATGGAGGAGGGAGGAGAGATAGAGGAGGGAGGAGGGAGGAGGGGGGAGAGATGGAGGAGGGAGGAGGGGGGAGAGATGGGGGAGGGAGGAGGGAGGAGGGAGGAGAGGTGGAGGAGGGAGGAGGGAAGAGGGAGGAGAGATGGAGGAGGGAGGAGAGATGGAGGAGGGAGGAGAGATGGAGGAGGGACGAGGGAGGAGAGATGGAGGAGGGAGGAGGGAGGAGGGGGGAGAGATAGAGAATGGAGGAGGGAGGAGGGAGGAGGGAGGAGGGGGAGAGATGAAGGAGGGAGGAGGGAGGAGGGGGGAGAGATGGAGGAGGGAGGAGGGAGGAGAGATGGAGGAGGGAGGAGAAATGGAGGAGGGAGGAGGGAGGAGGGGGAAGAGATGGAGGAGGGAGGAGAGATGGAGGAGGGAGGAGGGAGGAGGAGGAGGAGGAGAGATGGAGGATGGAGGAGGGAGGAGGGAGGAGAGATGGAGGAGGGAGGAGAGATGGAGGAGGGAGGAGGGAGGAGGGGGGAGAGATGGAGGAGGGAGGAGGGAGGAGGGGGCGCTGGGTGAGCCAGAGGCTGCCGGGCTCAGAGGGCAGGGAGGGCAGCGGCAGTGGTCGGGAGTGAAGCGGGGTGGGGTTGGGGGCTGGGAGACGAGGCCGTGCTGGCCAGGGGCTGAGGGCCTCTTAGTGGTTTGGGCGGTGGCTTTCCATCCGTCTCTTCGGTGACACTGCAGGCCTGTGTTCGGGCTGCTTGGTGCCGGACGCCTCCTGGTGCCTCACCGAGAACTGTAACTGCGATTACTTCCCCTTCCCCGGCCTGCACCCCCACCCTGCTCCACCAGGGCAATCGGAGGTCCCTCAGGCTCCGGCCCCCCTCCTCCCCCCTCTCCCCACCGCAGTGGCTGCCGCGTCACAGTCTCTTCCCCTTCCTCTCACTCTCCTTCTCCTGTCCAAGCTCCCCGCCTCCCAGGGACCCGGCAGTGCCTCTGCCTGGCCCCCAGCCCGTGCACCCCCAGCCCGTGCACCCCCAGCCTGGTCACCCCCAGCCCGTGCACCCCCAGCCCGGGCACCCCCAGCCCGTGCACCCCCAGCCTGGTCACCCCCAGCCCGTGCACCCCCGTCCGGGCACCCCCAGCCTGGTCACCCCCAGCCCGTGCACCCCCAGCCTGAGCACCCCTAGCCCGGGCACCCCCAGCCCGAGCACCCCCAGCCTGGTCACCCCCAGCCCGTGCACCCCCAGCCTGTGCACCCCCAGCCCGTGCACCCCCAGCCTGGTCACCCCCAGCCCGTGCACCCCCAGCCTGGTCACCCCCAGCCCGTGCACCCCCACCCCCAGCCCGTGCACCCCCAGCCTGAGCCCCCCTAGCCCGGGCACCCCCAGCCCGAGCACCCCCAGCCTGGTCACCCCCAGCCCGTGCACCCCCAGCCTGTGCACCCCCAGCCCGTGCACCCCCAGCCCAGGCACCCTCAGCCCATGCACCCCCAGCCCGTGCACCCCCAGCCCGAGCACCCCCAGCCTGGTCACCCCCAGCCCGTGCACCCCCAGCCTGTGCACCCCCAGCCCGTGCACCCCCAGCCCAGGCACCCTCAGCTCATGCACCCCCAGCCCAGGCACCCTCAGCCCATGCACCCCCAGCCCGGGCACCCCCAGCCCGTGCACCCCTAGCCCGTGCACCCCCAGCCCGTGCACCTCCAGCCCATGCACCCCCAGCCCGGGCACCCCCAGCCCTGCACCCCCGGCCCGTGCACCCCTAGCCCGTGCACCCCCAGCCCATGCACCCCCAGCCCATGCACCCCCAGCCTGGGCACCCCCAGCCGTGAACCCCCAGCCCGTGCACCCCTAGCCCGTGCACCCCCAGCCTGGGCACCCCCAGCCTGATCACCCCCACCCCGGGCACCCCCAGTGCGTGCACCCCCAGCCCGTGGGCCCCCAGCCTGGTCACACCCACCCGTGCGCCCCCAGCCTAGGCACCCCCAGCCCGTGCACCCCCAGTCCGGCACCCCCAGCCGTACACCCCCAGTCCGGCACCCCCAGCCCGTGCACCCCCTGCCTGTTCACCCCCAGCCCATGCTCCCCCAGCCCGTGGACCCCCAGCCTGGTCACACCCACTCGTGCACCCCCAGCCCATGCACCCCCAGCCCGTGCACCCCCAGCCCGGGCACCCCCAGCCTGGTCACCCCCAGCCTGGTCACCCCCAGTCCGGCCCCTCTCCCTGCAGCTGCCTCCCCTGTCCCACAGGCCACACTGCCCCCAGCTCACCCTTTCTTTTTTCTGTTTTTTTTTCCTCACGTGTTTGTTTTAACTCCCAGTTTTATCGCGTCTCTGGGAGCAGGCACGAACCCCACCTCAGGCCTCTGGCGCGGGGACCCCTCTTCACCCACTAGGTGCCGGCAGCAGGAGTGGGACAGACGGCAGCCTGATTCGTTAGTTTTCCTTATTCTGAGAAATTCAGTGTCACCCAGAGGAGCTGGGTGGCAGTGGATGGGACCAGGAGGACAGAGCAGGAGCCGCGGGCGGGCTGGGGTCCCCTCAGGGGTCCCCAGCGGCAGAGGCAGCGGCCCTGTGATCGCCCGGTGCCTGAGCTGGACCTGTGCCCGGAGCCGAAGCACGGCCTGGCGGCTGCCTTCCACATCCTCCTAGAAAGGAGGGAAAGCATAGTGACGTTACTTAAACAAAACAAAACACTTTTATTGATTTTTTCAGAGAGGAAGGGAGAGGGAGAGAGAGATAGAAACAGCAACGAGGAGAGAGAACCACCGATCGGCTGCCTCCTGCAGGCCCCACACTGGGGACGGAGCCCACAACCGGGCCCGTGTCCCTGACCGGGAGTCGACCTGTGACCTCCTGGTTCAAGGTCAATGCTCCGCCCCTGAGCCCCGCCGGCAGGCTGTGGCATATACCCGGACTTCTGTCAACGCGCCCACGGCTCCCGCCGCTGCCTCCGCCCGCCCGTGCCCGCCCCAGCGCGGCTCCAGAGCCAGCAGAGGAGAGGACTCGGCGTCCCGCTGCTCCGAAAACAGCCCCAGCGGCCCCGTCACCGTCCAAACAGGGCCGGGCGGTGAGTCAGGCCCTGGCGTCACCCCTCCCGTACGGCCACCGCCCCGCGCCCGGCCGCCCGGCCCCCGCTCCGATTCCTCTCTGGGGACCTGTCACCATCAGGCCGTGCGGAGAGGGTGAGGTCATGGCCGCCGGTGCCAACGGCGCCTCCTCCAGCAGCGACGGCAGAGCGGCTGGTGCCGCCGCCCGCCGGGTCCCCCGGGCACACGACCAGCGTCTGTCACCGCTGCCCGTCCACCCGCCGGCTCCTGGCGGCCCTGGTCTTTGGCCTTCAGGCACCGTGGCCAGAGCCCCCACTGGGCGGGTGCGCTGGGGACTCTCTGCGGAGACAGGTGCCCCCCACCCCCGGGGTCCTCCCGGGACCGCGGGCCGCGGGTGAACTTCCTGCTGCCGTTCTAACCAGCCCCCTCTCCGTTCTAACCAGGCCCCTCTCTGTTCTAACCAGCCCCCTCTCCGTTCTAACCAGCCCCCTCTCCGTTCTAACCAGCCCCCTCTCCGTTCTAACCAGGCCCCTCTCCGTTCTAACCAGCCCCTCTCCATTCTAACCGCCCCCTCTCCGTTCTAACCAGCCCCCTCTCCGTTCTAACCGGCCCCTCTAACCAGCCCTCTCCGTTCTAACCGGCCCCCTCTCCGTTCTAACCGGCCCCTCTCCGTTCTAACCAGCCCCTCTCCGTTCTAACCGCCCCCTCTCCGTTCTAACCAGCCCCCTCTCCGTTCTAACCGGCCCCTCTAACCAGCCCTCTCCGTTCTAACCGGCCCCCTCTCCGTTCTAACCGGCCCCTCTCCGTTCTAACCAGCCCCTCTCCGTTCTAACCGCCCCCTCTCCGTTCTAACCAGCCCCCTCTCCGTTCTAACCGGCCCCTCTAACCAGCCCTCTCCGTTCTAACCAGCCCCCTCTCCGTTCTAACCAGGCCCCTCTCCGTTCTAACCAGGCCCCTCTCCGTTCTAACCAGCCCCCTCTCCGTTCTAACCAGGCCCCTCTCCGTTCTAACCAGGCCCCTCTCCGTTCTAACCAGCCCCCTCTCCGTTCTAACCAGGCCCCTCTCCTGCGAAGTGCAGAGAACGATGCTCTCCCGCCCGGGCCCGGCGGGCTGATTCGGCCTCCGGACGCCCTGCGCTGCCCCGTTGGCGCAGGCGTGGTGCACTGATCCCCGCGCTCTCCGTCCCGTTTTGGAACGAGGTCCGATGCCGCTGGCTGGTCACAGGCCCGGAGGAAAGTGCTGGAACTCTGACGGGCCCATCAGACACCAGACTCCACACGCGTGTCTTCGTGAGCCGGCCCGTCTCCCGCCACAGACGTGACGGCCCCGGGGGAGGACAGGGTCTCGGGACGTCCGGGGCCCGGCTTCTCCCGCTGGCCCCCGTGGAAGCCAGTCACCCCGGTCACGGTCTCCGGGGGTCAGGGAGAGGAACGCCCAGGTTCCCCACCCACATGACCCTCCTCCTCACGATGTTCTGTCCTTCCTCCTCCCCCTCCTCCTCCTCCTCCTCCTTCTTTTATTTATTTATTTTTAAAAAATATATTTTATTGATTTTTTTACAGAGAGGACAGGAGAGGGATAGAGAGCTAGAAACGTCGATGAGAGAGAAACATCGACCAGCTGCCTCTTGCACACCCCCTACCGGGGATGTGCCCGCAACCAACATACATGCCCCTGACCGGAATCGAACCTGGGACCCTTCAGTCCGCAGACCGACGCTCCACCGCTGAGCCAAACCGGTTTCGGCATCCTTCTTTTATTTTTAAAAAAATATATTTGTACTGATTCCAGAGAGGAAAGGAGAGGGAGAGAGAAACACCAATGATGAGAATCACTGACTGGCTGCCTCCTGCACGCCCCTATCGGTGATCGGGAATGCCACCCTGGCAGGTGCCCTGACTGGGAACCCAGCCACACCTCCTGGTCCATAGATCCACACGCAGCCACTGAGCCCCGCCGGCCGGGCCCCCGCCTTCGTGAAAACCGACCCCCGTGCCGCGTCCCCGCCCCTCCCCCCCCAGGGCGTGGCTGGAACCTGGAAGGAGGAGCCTGGGGGAGGATGTGGAGCAATCACGTCCCTCTCTGACGACCAGGCAGGAGTCTCCCGTGACCCAGCCGTGCTGTTGCCAGGGATGTGCCCGAAGGAGATGGAAACGCACGTCCCTCAAAAACCTGTTCATAGGAGCACTGTTCACATCAGCCCCGAAGTGGAGACAGCAGGTGCCACCAGCCGGTGCACGGACGAGAAAATTCACCCTACCCCCACCACGGGCATCGCTTACCGTAAAAAGGAAGGAAGGACTGAGGCACGGAGCGTCAGAGAACGTGATGCTTCGTGACAGAAGCGACAACACAGAAAGATGCAAAGACCACGTGCCTAAGGACAGGAAGTGTCCTGACAGGCAGCCCCTCAGACAGGAAGTAGGTGGGGGTGTCTGGGGCTGGGATGGGAAGGGTGTGAGGGGCCGTGTGGGGTGACAGCTGAGGGGACGTTGGTTTCTGTGGGGGGTGAGAAGGTGTTCTAAGATTGATGGTGGTGATGGTTGCATAACTCTGTGAACATATACTAGAAACTTCATTTATTTCTTTATTTTTGTTAATCCTCCCCGGAGGATATTTTCCATTGATTTTATTTTTTTAAAAAATATATTTTATTGATTTTTACAGAGAAGAAGGGAGAGGGATAGAGAGTTAGAAACATCGATGAGAGAGAAACGTCGATCAGCTGCCTCCTGCAACACCCCTCACTGGGGATGTGTCTGCAGCCAAGGTGCATGCCCTTGACCAGAATCGAACCTGGGACCTTTCAGTTTGCAGGCTGATGCTCTATTCACTGAGCCAAATCGGCTAGGCTCCATTGATTTGAGAGAGAGTGGAGGAGAGAGGGAAAGACAAAGAGAAACACTGATGTGAGAGAAACACGTGCATTGGATTCCTCCTGCATGAGCCCTGACAAGGCCCGGGCTGGGGAGGGGCCTGAAACCCAGGCACCTGCTCTTCGCTGGGATCGAACCTGGGACCCCACCGCTCTGTGCACTGAGCCAAACGAGGAGACATTGTAAACTGTTAAGTGGGCGAATTAAATGGCACGTGAGTTATATTTCAATAAAGCTGTCAAAAACCTACACATATATTGAGGCACAGAGAACACGCTGGAAAGCAGTTCTAACCCAAATGCTGCTGGGGGCTGTCTCTAAGCTTGGGCCCACCTTTGCGCTCGCCGGTGCCTCCTGGTACCGTGGGGAAGGCGCCGAGACCCTGTGTGTGTGTGTGTGTGTGTGTGTGTGTATGTGTGTAACTACACCTCCCCGTGACTCCAGGCCTAACACACGGGTGTGAGGACTCGTACAGGTGGGGCCCCGCCCACCGCATGACCCGCGGCTACCCTGTCACTTCTCTGCGTGAAACACATGCAACAGCTTTTCTAATGTCGCCTTGGAGACGGCTCGTCCGCAAATAACTGACGTATGACTTCCGGTGACTTTCTCAACCATCATCGCGCAAGCCTGAAGGTTCTTACCTCATCCGCCTCCAGTTTCCCCAGTGCACCGGGGACAGTCACTGAAATGAGCCTGACCGGCCCTGGGTCAAAAAGCTCAGATCCACAGACTTCAAAAGATAGCCATCACATTCTCTGAACACCACGCAGTTCAGTAAATGTCAATAACAAACAAACAAACAAAAAGGTACGCATTCATGCATTGGAATTTTTTAAAAACAGAATTCTAAATTACTCATGGCTCAAAAGATAAATCATAAGGAAACATTCGAAATACCTGGAATAATATATATATATATTTTTAAAACCCACATAGAACTTGTGTATCATAGTGGAAACTGCACTCAGGGGAAAACGAATCGTCTTAAGTACTTATATTGGCAAAGAAGAAAGGCCGAAAATGAGCTAAGCCCAACTGAGAAAGCGTGGGAGCAGAATCCCAAACTTTAAACCAAACCCAAACTTTAAATCCAAAGAAAGAAAAGGGAGGAGGTAATAAAGAGTAGGCATCAACGAATGAGGGCAGGAGATTACCAAAGTAGAAAGAATCAACAAAGACAAATGCTGGTCCTTTGAAAAGACGAATAACAGAAAAATCCAGGCGATATTGATCAGGAAAAAGCACCACTATTTAACTATAAGCCCAATAGAAGGTATTTAACTACAAATACATCAAAGATCTTAAAAAAAAAAAAGATGAGTGGATACAATAAATACTTTTATGAAGATACATTGGACAATTACATGAAACAGACACATTTTCTAGAAAAATATAATTTATCCATGCTGACTGAAGAAGAAACGGAAAGCTTGAGTAGTCCTACAGTGACTAGAGAAATGATAACAGAATTGAAAGCTGTCACAGCAAGAGGACAGGTTCAGACACTTGGACAGTTGAGTTCCTCAAAACTAACTGGTTTGGCTCAGTAAATAGAGCGTCGGCCTGCAGACTGAAAGGTCGGTCCCAGGTTCGATTCTGGTCAGGGGCACGTACCTTGGTTGCGGGCACATCCCCGGTGGGAGGTGTGCAGGAGGCAGCTGATCAATGTTTCTCTCCCATCGATGTTTCTAACTCTCTGTCCCCCTCCCTTCCTCTGTAATAAATCAATAAAATTAATTAGAAAAAAAATTGTCACAGAGACAATCATTCAAATCTAACAATTCTCCCAGCACGCAGAAAAACAAAGAGCGGCCGTTCCCCGACTCATTCTATGAACTCAGTCTACTCCGAATTTTCAAAACTGAGCGAGGTCAGTCAGAGAATAAGCCAATCCTGTTCATAAGCATAGGCACACAATTCTTTAAAAAACTAGCAACAGGAACCCAGCCATGTTTTAAAAGATAATGTCATATTGTTCCAGGAACACAAAGTCGGAGCGACTGCAGGAAAACGCGGGGATTGCTGTGCGGTGAGGAGTTAACTCCCCCGGAGAGAGGCCTGGCCCTCGGCCCAGCTCCGGAGGCATCCTCCGAGCAGCGATGTCCAGGAACAGGGGAGCCTTTGTCATTCCTGTGGCCGCGCTGAGCGCTGATGGTAATGAGGTGGCTCAGGGGGGCTGGACGGCCTGGCAGACCGCCCTGGGGTTAGTGGGGGGACTGGGCCGCTATGATCAGCCCAACCTGGGGGGACGGGAAGTGGGGGGTAAGGTGGAGGCGATTGCTGGAAACGGAGGTCAACCACATGGGCCATAATCCAATTAGGCCTGAGGCTTAGGTGGCTTCCTGGGTGGGCTGGCCTGCCCCTTGCCACTCATTGTGTGTGTGTGTGTGTGTGTGTGTGTGCCGGAGGAGGTGTGTGTGTGTGTGTGTGTGTGTGTGTGTGCCGGGGGAGGTGTGTGTGTGTGTGTGTGTGTGTGTGCCGGAGGAGGTGTGTGTGTGTGTGTGTGTGTGTGTGCCGGAGGAGGTGTGTGTGTGTGTGTGTGTGTGTGTGTGTGCCGGGGGGAGATGTGTGTGTGTGTGTGTGTGTGTGTGTGTGCCGGAGGAGGTGTGTGTGTGTGTGTGTGTGTGTGTGCCGGAGGAGGTGTGTGTGTGTGTGTGTGTGTGTGTGTGTGTGTGCCGGAGGAGGTGTGTGTGTGTGTGTGTGTGCCGGGGGAGGTGTGTGTGTGTGTGTGTGTGTGTGTGTGTGTGTGCCGGGGGAGGTGTGTGTGTGTGTGTGTGTGTGTGCCGGGGGAGGTGTGTGTGTGTGTGTGTGTGTGTGTGTGCCGGGGGAGGTGTGTGTGTGTGTGTGTGTGTGTGTGTGTGCCGGAGGAGGTGTGTGTGTGTGTGTGTGTGTGTGCCGGGGGAGGTGTGTGTGTGTGTGTGTGTGTGTGCCGGGGGAGGTGTGTGTGTGTGTGTGTGTGTGTGTGTGCCGGGGGGAGGTGTGTGTGTGTGTGTGTGTGTGTGTGTGCCGGGGGAGGTGTGTGTGTGTGTGTGTGTGTGTGTGTGTGCCGGAGGAGGTGTGTGTGTGTGTGTGTGTGTGTGTGCCGGAGGAGGTGTGTGTGTGTGTGTGTGTGTGCCGGGGGGAGGTGTGTGTGTGTGTGTGTGTGTGTGTGCCGGAGGAGGTGTGTGTGTGTGTGTGTGTGTGCCGGAGGAGGTGTGTGTGTGTGTGTGTGTGTGTGTGTGTGCCGGAGGAGGTGTGTGTGTGTGTGTGTGTGTGTGCCGGAGGAGGTGTGTGTGTGTGTGTGTGTGTGCCGGGGGGAGGTGTGTGTGTGTGTGTGTGTGTGTGTGTGTGCCGGAGGAGGTGTGTGTGTGTGTGTGTGTGTGTGTGCCGGGGGAGGTGTGTGTGTGTGTGTGTGTGTGGGGGGGTGTGTGTGTGTGTGCCGGAGGAGGTGTGTGTGTGTGTGTGTGTGTGTGCCGGGGGGAGGTGTGTGTGTGTGTGTGTGTGTGTGCTGGAGGAGGTGTGTGTGTGTGTGTGTGTGTGTGTGCCGGGGGGAGGTGTGTGTGTGTGTGTGTGTGTGTGCCGGAGGAGGTGTGTGTGTGTGTGTGTGTGTGTGTGGGGAAGGTGTGTGTGTGTCGGGGGGAGGTGTGTGTGTGTGTCGGGGGGAGGTGTGTGTGTGTGTCGGGGGGGGGGGAGGTGTGTGTGTCGGGGGGAGGTGTGTGTGTGTGTCGGGGGGAGGTGTGTGTGTGTGTCGGGGGGAGGTGTGTGTGTGTGTCGGGGGGAGGTGTGTGTGTGTATGGCTGTGTGTGTGGGGGGAGGTGCGTAGCGGGGACAGCCCATCGGAGGAGGACACAGCGGCTTTGTGTGCGGGAACGCTGGGACTCCAGGTTCTGCTCCGGTGTCGCTCCCCGTGGCTGGTCGGTTTTGTGATCTTCCTGCAATAAACCCTCACAGTGACGCTAGCACTTCCTGGGTTCTGCGGGTTGTTTGGGGGAACCTGAGGGCCCAGACCCCCCACATCTGTGGCCAGCGGGTCTGAGGACCCCTGACTGCGTGGACGTGCCTTCCGGGCCTGCCCCTCTCTCCAGCCTGGCCGGCGTGGGCAGGCCGCCCGCTCCCCTGCCCGTCACAGGCTGAGCGGAGACGTCGCCGCACAGCGGTGGAGGCCAGAGCTGTGGCAACCTTTCTACTCGTTCCACTGAAGATAGCACATTGGAAGCTGGTGTAGATGACTCTCCCGAGTCTTTGGAGAATGCAAACACAAACAGTGTGGACAGGAAAATGCCCCAAGATCAGGAGCAAGTCAAGCCTAGATAGCGGGGTACCCCCAGGTGCTCTGGCCTTCGGTGATGAGAGAGAATCGTCGATCCGCTGCCTCCCTCCCGCCCCGCACTGGAGATCCAGCTTGCAGTCCAGGCCTGTGCCCTGACCGGGAATCGAACCCTGACCTCCATTCACAGGTCGATGCTCAACCCCTGAGCCCTGCCTGTCAGGCGGCCTTCTTCCTTTTTAACAAAACAAACAAAAACATGCCCAGGACCATGTTTGCGAAGCCCTGGGTCAGTGGGTGAAGGCGGGGGGGGGGGGGGGGGCAGAGATTCCAGTCTTGGGGGTCAGTGGGTGAAGGCAGGGGCGGGGGGGGCAGAGATTCCAGTCTTGGGGGTCAGTGGGTGAAGGCGGGGGCGGGGGGGGGGCAGAGATTCCAGTCTTGGGGGTTAGTGGGTGAAGGCGGGGGGGGGGGGGCAGAGATTCCAGTCTTGGGGGTCAGTGGGTGAAGGCGGGGGCGGGGGGGGGCAGAGATTCCAGTCTTGGGGGTTAGTGGGTGAAGGCGGGGGCGGGGGGGGGCAGAGATTCCAGTCTTGGGGGTCAGTGGGTGAAGGCGGGGGCGGGGGAAGGGGCAGAGATTCCAGTCTTGGGGGTCAGTGGGTGAAGGCGGGGGGTGGGGGGGAAGGGGCAGAGATTCCAGTCTTGGGGGTCAGTGGGTGAAGGCGGGGCGGGGGGGAGCAGAGATTCCAGTCTTGGGGGTCAGTGGGTGAAGGCGGGGGGTGGGGGGGAAGGGGCAGAGATTCCAGTCTTGGGGGTCAGTGGGTGAAGGCGGGGCGGGGGGGAGCAGAGATTCCAGTCTTGGGGGTCAGTGGGTGAAGACAGGGGCAGGGGGGCAGAGGGGGGGCGGGAAGGGGCAGAGAATCCAGTCTTGGGGGTCAGTGGGTGAAGGCGGGGGCGGGGGGGAGGGGCAGAGATTCCAGTCTTGGGGGTCAGTGGGTATAGACAGGGGCAGGGGGGCAGAGGGGGGGCGGGAAGGGGCAGAGAATCCAGTCTTGGGGGTCAGTGGGTGAAGGCGGCGGGGAGGGGGGGAGTGGGTGGGTGGGAAGGGGCAGAGATTCCAGTCTGGGGGTTGTGCTGAGGGACGCTGTGTCCTCGGCGCCGGGAGGGCCGTGCAGCCTCTGTGAGGAGAAACCTGATGCTGAGGACGGAGGAGGCGGGCAACCCTGACGCCGGGGCCACGGTGAGGGGGGAGGGCCCTGGACTGGGCACCAGCAGAGGGAGGACGGGAGGCCCTACAGGTGTGACACTGTATGACCCCGTGTGACCCCGTGTGCCCCCATGTGACACGTGTGACCCCGTTGTAACACCGTGTGACTCCATGTGACACTGTGTGACCCTGTGTGATTCTGTTTGACCCTGTGTGACCCCGTGTGACCCCGTGTGACCCTGTGTGACCCCATGTGACCTTGTGTGACCCCGTGTGACCCCATATGACCCCGTGTGACCCCGTGTGACCCCGTGTGACCCCGTGTGACCCTGTGCGATCTGTGTGACCCCGTGTGACCCCGTGCGATCTGTGTGACCCCGTGTGACCCCGTGCGATCTGTGTGACCCCGTGTGACCCCGTGCGATCTGTGTGACCCCGTGTGACCCCGTGCGATCTGTGTGAGTCTCGGGCCGGGTCGTAAGCGCAGGGGGAGCGGAGAAGGCAGCGCTGCCTGAGGTTCCAGGTCTGGGGCTGGAGCAGATGGCGGCCGAGCCCCGGGCCAGGAGGTCCAGAGGGTCTGTGTGTGAGGGTCCCTCACCCCAGCACCAGCGAGGTGTCGGGGTTCACCGTGCTGTGGACACTGCGGGGTTCGCCTCCGACCCACAGGCGCAGGCTCGGTCCCACAGGACACCTCCCTCCAGCTGCCCCGCAGTTGGCACGGACGGGGCTACGTCAGCGGGGAGGGGCGAGGTGTGTGCCCGCTCCAGGCCCCCCTCCGGGCCCCCCTGCGGCGCCTGCCCGGTGCCCCGCGGGGAGCTCGGCGCCCTCTGCCTGGGGCTGGGGTTTCCCCCGGGCTGATGGCACCGTGGCCGCCCTTCTGACCCGGAGGAGGGAGGAGGGAGCCCCACTTGTGCCTCCGCTGTGGCAGACGATCTCATCCTGCAGGTGCCAAGGCCCGGGACAAACACCCAGTTCTCCTTCCCGGCCCCGCCCGGCCCCCAATGCCAGCGCCGGGGCACCTCCTGCCGCCACGGAACTGGTGCTGGTCAGCGGCTTCCCTGGGGGCCGGGGCCGGGGCTGAGCCAGGAGAGCGGTCACTGTGACCAGAGGGGCCTGGGGGACAGGGGGCTGAGCCAGGAGAGCGGTCACTGTGACCAGAGGGGCCTGGGGGACGGGGGGCTGAGCCAGGAGAGCGGTCACTGTGACCAGAGGGACCTGGGGGCCAGGGCCGGGGCTGAGCCAGGAGAGCGGTCATTGTGACCAGAGGGGCCTGGGGGACAGGGGGCTGAGCCAGGAGAGCGGTCACTGTGACCAGAGGGGCCCGGGGGCCAGGGTCAGGGGGCTGAGCCAGGAGAGCAGTCACTGTGACCAGAGGGGCCCGGGGGACAGGGAGCTGAGCCAGGAGAGCGGTCACTGTGACCAGGGGGGCCCGGGGTCGGGGGTTGAGCCAGGAGAGCGGTCACTGTGACCAGAGGGGCCCGGGGGCCAGGGTCAGGGGGCTGAGCCAGGAGAGCAGTCACTGTGACCAGAGGGGCCCGGGGGCCAGGGTCAGGGGGCTGAGCCAGGAGAGCGGTCACTGTGACCAGAGAGGCCCGGGGGGACAGGTTGGGGGGCTGAGCCAGGAGAGCGGTCACTGTGAACAGAGGGGCCCGGGGGACGGGGTCGGGGGCTGAGCCAGGAGAGCGGTCACTGTGACCAGAGGGGCCTGGGGGACGGGGGGGGCTGAGCCAGGAGAGCGGTCACTGTGACCAGAGGGGCCGGGGGACAGGTTGGGGGGCTGAGCCAGGAGAGCGGTCCCTGTGACCAGAGGGGCCCAGGGGACGGGGTCGGGGGCTGAGCCAGGAGAGCGGTCACTGTGACCAGAGGGGCCGGGGCCGGGGCTGAGCCAGGAGAGCGGTCATTGTGACCATAGGGGCCCGGGGGACGGGGGGCTGAGCCAGGAGAGCGGTCACTGTGACCAGAGGGACCTGGGGGCCGGGGCCGGGGGCTGAGCCAGGAGAGCGGTCACTGTGACCAGAGGGGCCTGGGGGCCGGGGCCGGGGCTGAGCCAGGAGAGCGGTCACTGTGACCAGAGGGACCTGGGGGCCGGGGTCGGGGGCTGAGCCAGGAGAGCGGTCACTGTGACCAGAGGGGCCTGGGGGACGGGGTCGGGGGCTGAGCCAGGAGAGCGGTCACTGTGACCAGAGGGGCCTGGGGGACGGGGTCGGGGGCTGAGCCAGGAGAGCGGTCACTGTGACCAGAGGGGCCTGGGGGACGGGGTCGGGGGCTGAGCCAGGAGAGCGGTCACTGTGACCAGAGGGGCCTGGGGGCCGGGGTCGGGGGCTGAGCCAGGAGAGTGGTCACTGTGACCAGAGGGCCCCTGCCAGCGCGGACTGAGCCGGCCGGGAGCGGGCCGCGGCAGCTGTGAAAACACAGTTCTGTTTGCAAACGCGAGTGACTGCCCGCCCGCCCGCCCGCCCGCCCGCGCCCGCATCTCCGGAACATTCCGGGCCGGTGACTCGGCGCCGCGCCTGCAGAGCGGCCGCGGAGACGCCAGGAGCCCGCCCGCCGCCTTGCCCCGGTCCGTGCGCAGGGCGGCCCGCGTCGGAGGAGCCCCCGGGCTCCGGTTCCAGGCCTCTCTGGGGTTTGAAAGCCGAGTAGCTGCCCATGTCCTCACCGTGGGGGGAGCTGGCCGGCGGGCTCTCTGCCCAAAGGGAGCAGTTGGCCGTGACCATGACCGTGGCCTCCTCTCAGGGAGTCCATCTTGCTCGTGGGCCACCTGGAGGGCGGGAAGGCCTGGCCCTGCCGCCCACGGAGAGTGGAGAGGGCGGGCGGCCGGCTCCCCGGAACTCACTGTTTCCTGCCCGATGGCAGCGCCCCCCACACCCGCCCCCCACGTCCCCCAAGGGCCCGAGGCACCCCCCACCCCCTTTCCCCCGGCGCAGCCCCTTCTGCTGGGACCAGACGCGACCCTCCCCCCCCAGGAGCGCGCACATCGATGCTCTGCTCCGGCTCCGGCTCCGGCCAGCCCCGTGCCCCCTCCCAAGCACGTGGCTCTGTCCCACGCAGACCGGGGTCTCGCCTTCGTGGCTGGGGGTGGGGTGACCGCGGTGCCATGTCCTCTCGGCCACGCGGGAGCCAGCCCCCTCCCCACGCGGCTCTGGGTTCGCGGAGTGGGGGGGGGAGGGGCAGCCGTTCCTCTCCCAGGCCGTTAGGGCTCCATGCCTGACGGACGGACGCACGGACGCACGGACACACAGAGGGGCCAGTGAGGCCCAACTCGCCCGTCTCCTCTGTCCCCGCCCAGCCCGGTCCCGCCATCACCTCTGCTGGCGGCCGGCGGCCTCAGCCAGCCCAGACGGGGCCGCGGTCCCTCCGACCCGCGGCTCTGGCTCAGGGACTGGCTCCTCCTGCCGGGGAGGGCCGCTGGTCTCTGCAGGGGCGTGCTCCTGGGAGCGTTGTTCCCGGCTAGGATTCGCTTTAAAATCGTCTAAAAAAAGAAAAAAGAAAAAAGAAAGGAAGGAAGGAAGGAAGAAAGGAAGGAAGGAAGGAAGGAAGGAAGGAAGGAAGGAAGGAAGGAAGGAAGGAAGGAAGGAAGGAAGATAAGGAAGGAAGATAAGGAAGAAAAACGATTGTTGCGGAAAATGAAGGAAACCACTTTGAAAAACGGTAATAATTGCCCGGCCGGTGTGGCTCAGTGGCTGAGCATCAACCCATGAACCAGGAGGTCAGGGTTCGATTCCCGGTCAGGGCACAGGCCCCGGTTGCGGGCTCGATCCCCAGTGTGGGCCTGCAGGGGGCAGCCCGTCAATGACTCTCTCTCATCATTGATGTCTCTCTCTCCCCCTCTTCCTTCCTCTCTGAAATAAAAAAAAAAAAAATATATATATATATATATATATATATATGTTTTTAAAAGAGGGTGGAAAACTAAGTTGGCAAGAGGCTGATCAGCACTCACCCAGAGGAAAAGGAAAGCTCGCTATCAGAGTTAATTAACTGTGAGCAATGCATTTCCACACGGGGAGCTGGTCTCGCTCTGACCCGCCCACCAGAAAAATAAAACATCTGTGACCGTGGGGTTCTAGGTGCGTGCAGGCTGTCCAATGTGTCTCAGACGACGTGTGGGGGACAAGGTCTCAGACGTGAGGCCGCACTTCTAAGAACGTATCGTCTAAGCTGACCTTGAAGATGTTTGATGGGGACATAAAAGCACTTTTCCAGGAAAACGTAGCAATCTTCTTCCTCTCTCTCGGGGATTGCTTGGTCAGGAGAGAAGACGGTGGTGTGGGACTGGAGCCAACCACAGCAGGAGGCGGAGGATGGCGAGGGGCCCGTGACTCTGTTCTAGAACGTTCTTCAAGGCCAAGCTTCTCGGGAAGGAATTTCTTTCTTTCACTTTTGGGTCATTTTAGGATCTCAGCTGGTGGCCACAGCTTTTGAGGATTTTGAGCCAAAGCCTTTGATTTTTTTGTTTTGTATTTGTGTGTGTGTGTGTGTTTTTAAAGTGGGGGGGAAAGGGAGAGAGGGGAGAGGTTATTTAAAAGTTTGTTTTGCTTTGTGTTTCAAGTAGGAGGAGGTGATATGGACAACATCCAACAGAAGAACATAGTGTGTGTTGGAAAAATAAATGAACAGTGTTCACAAAATGTGCAAAGTCAGTAAATTCAGACAAAGACACAAAGCCGTGTGTGAGGACAGATAAGAGCTGTGCCGGTCCCGGTGCCAGGAAGGGGGTGGGGGGGGGGTGTTGGAGAGTCGGCTCACGCGAGGGCTCCCCGAGGCCAGAGCCGGAGGCGCCTGTGGATTCACCGCCATGAAATGAGGGGGTGCCCCAAGTGCAGAACGCCGAGATGCCCCCAGACTGACGGGGCTCCCCCTCCCCCTTGTCCCACAACGAAATGATGGGGAAACGGGTGGGGTTGTGGAGGGGAGCAGGGGCAGGTGTGGGCCCGTAGACAGGCCGCCAGGGCCGCCAACGGGACCCGAGACGCCTCCTGAAGGGTAAGCGGTTCAAAGCGCGGCAGCGATGACACTGGGTGAGTCCTGCCTTGGTAAAACCTCGGAGTTATTCATTGAAGGAACAAAAACATTTACCCGTAAGCCACATCACTTACACCCCTCCCCCCGCGGCCAAAGCACGCGGACGGACGGCCCAGATCCCCAGCCGCACCGGCCCTCGCCTCCCGTCTGGCCTGCCTTGGTGTCCGGCAGTTCTCGGGGGCCTGGGCAGCCCACGGGGACCGCCTTCTAACTTTTTTTTTTTTTTTAATATATTTTATTGATTTTATACAGAGAGGAAGGGAGAGAGATAGAGAGTTAGAAACATCGATGAGAGAGAGTAATCGATCAGCTGCCTCTTGCACACCCCTCACTGGGGACACGCCCGCAACCAAGGTACATGCCCTTGACCGGAATCGAATCTGGGACCCTTCAGTCCCCAAGCCGACGCTCTATCCATTGAGCCAAACCAGCTTCGGCCGCCTTCTAACTTTTTGAGAGACACCAGAGACCAGCTGGTATGGCACGGTGATTGAGCATCGACCTATGAACCAAGAGGTCACGGTTCAGCTCCTGGTCAGGTACATGCCCGGGCTGTGGGCTCCATCCCCAGGGTGGGGTGTGCAATGATCAGCGATCCCCTCTCATCCTTGATGTCTCCCTCTCTCCCCCTCTCCCTTCCTCTCTGACATCGACAAAAGTATATCTTTTAAGAAGGAAGGAGCTCAGGAGCAGTTTCCCATCGCGCCACCACCCAAGAACTCAGCCCAGTCCCTGTCCTCACCTCAGCCTGCGCTGACCCCGGGTGATTGGTCCCCTAGCAACCTCTCTTTCCCAGCGCAGTCACCCGGCACGGAATGAAGCGAAATCGTATGGTCTGTACTGTTGTTGTCCAGCCAGCAAGTGAAAGGTTCAGTTTCCCAGCCCTGGCTGGTGTGGCTCTGTGGATGGGGGTCCCAGACTGAAGGGTCCCAGGTTCGATTTCAGTCAAGGTTGTGGGCTCTATCCCCACTGTGGGGTGTGCAGGAGGCAGTCGATCAATGATTTTTTTCTCATCATTGATGTTTCTCTCTTCCTCTCCCTTTCTCAGTGAAATCAATAATAAAAAAAATATTTTACAGCCGAAACTGGTTTGGCTCAGTGGATAGAGTGTTGGCCTGCGAACTGAAGCATCCCGTGTTCGATTCCGGTCAAGGGCATGTACCTTGGTTGTAGGCACATCGCCGGTGGGGGGTGTGCAGGAGGCAACTGGTCGATGTTTTTCTCTCATTGATGTTTCTAGCTCTCTATCCCTCTCCCTTCCTCTCTGTAAAAAAATCAATAAAATATATTTTAAAAATATTTTACAAAAAAGAGTCAGTTTTCCAGATTCCACAAAAACAGAACAGAAACAAAATGTGTTAGAACTTTCTCTGGAGTGAAATGGTTGGGAGGGATAGCGGTGAGTCAGAGCAAGGCAAACGCTGCGTGGTATCACTCATGTGTAATATAATATCATTAAAAACTCTTACATTTTTATTCTCATAAAAGCAGAGGGCATGGTGGTTACTGATGTTTTTGGGGGTGGGGGGAGTATGGTCTAAGGGTCCGAGCTTGCAGTTATGAGTCCACTGGGGATCTGACACACTGCATGGCCGTGCGGAGAGCAACGCCCTCCTCGGTGGCACCTGAGAGCTGCTCAGAGAGCAGATCTGAGCAGCAGATGCTCTCACCGCAAAAGGAAGTGGTGGCTGTGTGGCTGCCGGTAAGCATCTCAAGTCAACCCCCGGCAGGCCTTGAGGTGACACGCTAGACCTCAGTCAGACCTCCAGAAGCCGGGGAGGAGGTGAAAGGGAAGTTACAGCGGCACAGGCAGGTCCTGACTCTCCGCTCCCCCAGGTCCTCATCCGCCGGCAGATGTCACAAAGCTCTCCATAAAGGTCTCGCTCCTTTGTGTTGTGTTTATTCCTGCGTGGGATCGCAAAATAGGACCATTTTTATGACCCGTTTTTTGTTTGTTTGTTTGTTTTTGCGGTGTTGGGCAAATGCCTCTGATGTTTGTGCTTTGACTTTGCAGCAGGTTTCCTGAAACCCTTTGTTAATAATCTACGTGTACATTTCTTGGGAATTTTCTTTTACATTTCTTGGGAATTTTTTTTTTACATTTCTTGGGAATTTCTAGGGAACCTGCTAAATACATCCCCGAATACTTTCTGCTTCACTCTCTCCTTTCCAGTTCTGGAACTTCCTGTTCCTTATCTTCTTGACAACCCTCTGTCACCACGTGGATGGGAAAGGGTAAGTGGGTGGATGTGAGTTTTTCCCAACTTAAAACAAACAAACAAACAAACAAAAAAACCATTACATTTTTCAAGACAAAGTTTTTAATGTCTTACCACTAAGTCTAACATTTGCTGTCCATTTTTATAAATAAATTGTCTTCATTCTATTAAGGATATGCTCTTCGTACAGTTTAAAAAAATTTTTTTTTAGCATGGATGAGGGAATGTTAAATCCTATAGCTGCCTTTCCTGCAATCGCAGTTTTCCTCCGTTGGCTGGTTTTCCCAGGATGAAGGCTCCTTTCCTGCTCCTCCCTGGACTCCGTGGGCTGAGGTCCTGCGTAGGGCGCTCACCGCTGTGTCCTCCAGTGAGGCTGGCCGGGGTCCTCCTGAGAGCGTTCTCCTGGGGCGTGCTGTCCTGATGAAAAACTCACATCCACCCACTTACCCTTTCCCATCCCTCTCCTGGAAAGGAGAGAGTGAAGCAGAAAGTATTCGGGGATGTATTCAGCAGGTTCCTTAGAAATTCCCAGGAAGTGTAATTTCACCACTAAGTCTAACACTTGCTGTCAATTTTTTGTTGTGTGTGTCCTGATGGTCACTCTGCCGTGGGCATCAGCCGGTTGGTCAGGGGGGCGTCTTCCTCTGGGTCACGTGGAGGAGTGTGTGCGAGGCAGGAACTGCTTCCTCCTTGATTGTGGGTAAACCTCATCTGCGGGATCCTCCGGACTCCACGTTCTTCGAAGGGGACTGGTCTGTGCTCCCCCTTCCCCACTGGGCTTCCGAGCGCTCGGGGCTGGCATTTCTCCCCAGTCAGGCGGCTACACTCTGGTGTTTGTTTGTTTTGTTGTTATTGTTGTTGTTGTTTTATATATATATATTTTATTGATTTTGTACAGAGAGGAAGGGAGAGAGATAGAGAGCTAGAAACATCGATGAGAGGAGAGTCATCGATCAGCTGCCTCTTGCTGATATGCCCACAACCAAGGTACATGCCCTTGACCGGAATCGAACCTGGGACCCTTCAGTCTGCAGCCTGACACTCTATCCACTGAGCCAAACTGGTTTCAGCTGATTTTGAACTTTAAACAGTCTTGCATCCCTGGAAGACATCCCCTCCGCATGTTACCTCTCTATATAGTATTCTCTCTCTATGTCTGTAAACAGGTAGTTATTTATAATAGTATGTATAATTATTACATAAATATGTATTACATGTTATGTGATTGATATTTTATTAACATGTTGTTAAGTATTTTGCATCGATACGAATAAGGGATATCGATCTATGACTTTCTTTCTTTATAATAAGTTTGACAGATTTAGGCGTCGGGGTAATACCTGACTCATAAACATTAGTTTGAAAGTGTTATTTCTTCTTCTGTTTTTCAAAACATTTGTGTAGGATGGGTATTATTTCTGTTTTAAATATTTTATAGAATTCTTCAATGAAGCCATCTGGGCCTGGTGTCTTCTCCGTCAGCAATAAAATGGCAAATTTAATTTATTTAGTAGATATAAGGCTATTAAGGCTTTCTATTTCTTCTTGAGTCAACTTCAATAATTTGTAACTTTCAAAGAATTTGTTTCATTCGTAAGTTGTCAAATGTATTGGTATTGATTGTTCACAATATTCCCTTATAATCTTTTTGGTTGTAGGATTCATGGTGATATCCTTCTTTCATTCTTGATATTGGTATTTTGTGCTTTTTATCTTTTTTTTCTTGATCATTCTGGCTAGAGGTTCATTGATTTCATTAACTTTTTCAAATACCTAGTGGTTCCATTGATTTTTCTCTATTGTTTTACTATATTCTATTTTTTTAGTTTCCACTTTTATCTCTACTTGTGCTCACGTGTGGTTTAATTTGCTTTTTGTCCCATAATCTGTTAAGGTGGAAACTTAGATCATTCATTTTAAAAGTTTTTTCCCCTTATTATATGTATTTGGTGCTATGAACTTCCCTCTAAGCACTGCTTTAGCTGCATGTCACACATTTTGATATTTTGTGTCTTCGTTTTCATTCAGTTCAAAATATTTTCTAGTTTTTGCTGTGATTTCTTCTTTGTCTCGTGGGTTATGCAGAAATGTATTTTCCTAACATTGGGAGATTTCTCCAGAGCCTTTTCTGTCCTTCATTATTTGCTGAATTTGAGCTGAGTTCCAGAGCAAAGGCTTGTTAACAGTTGGTGCTGTCCCCTCGGCTGGGAGCTGCCCGGACACACACTTTCACTTCCTGAGCCAACAAACTGTTCTGTGTTGTGTCTATCGCAAAGGCACATTTCAGATGCGTGTTCTGAATTGGTGAAGTCTTAACACTAATGTTGACAGTTAATATTGTATACTTAAAGGAAAAGTAGCAATTAATTTTAAGTTTCAACACGTGGACCCTTGTGCTTTATTAAACTTTTGGACTTTAACCCATGCCTAGATCATTTCATTTGAATCTTAAAAAATGAGCAAACAGCCGAAATCGGTTTGGCTCAGTGGATAGAGCATCAGCCTGTGGACTGAAAGGTCCAGGTTCGATTCCGGTCAAAGACATGTACCTTGGTTTCGGGCACATTCCCAGTGCAGGAGGCAGCTGGTTGATGCTTCTCTCTCATTGATGTTTATAGCTTTCTATCCTTTTCCCTTCCTCTCTGTAAAAAATCAATAAAATATATATTTTTAAAAGTGAGCAAACAAAACACACACACACACCCCAAGATCTCTGAATCGCTGGAGCACAGAGAATGTTATGGCAACGAAGCTACTCTGTGCATCCTGAATGGTAGGACCAGGTCCTGGCACGTATGTCAAAATCTTTAGAACACACAGCCACACGCGTGAACTCCGACGTAAACTGTGGACTTTGGACGAGGAAGGCGTGTCCACGTGGCTCATCGATTGTAACAAAGGTACCCCTCCCTCCCCCCTCCCCCCCTTCCCCAGTGTGGGGTGCCGGTAGCAGGGGAGGCGGGGCGGACCGGGGAACTCCGCACATTCTGCTCAATCTCCCTGGGAACCTAAAAGGGCCCTAAAACAGAAATAGTCTTTTTTTTTTTTTAAGTAACGGTGAGATTCCATGCCATTCCAAGCGCTGCATGAATGTTTAATACTATTTTCACATTTGTTGCTGCTACTACATGACTTCCGTTTCTCTAAATTACTTCAGTCCCATGGTTTGCAGGGTGATTTTTAAAAAATATGTTTTTTATTGATTTTTATTTTATTTTTTTAATTTTTATTTATTTATTTATTTATTTTTTAAAATATATTTTATTGATTTTATACAGAGAGGAAGGGAGAGAGATAGAGAGCTATAAACATCGATGAGAGAGTCATCGATCAGCTGCCTCTTGCACACCCCCTACCGGGGATATACCCGCAACCAAGGTACATGCCCTTGACCGGAATCAAACCCGGGACCTTTCAGTCCCCAAGCTGGCGCTCTATCCATTGAGCCAAACCGGTCCTGGCTTTTATTGATTTTTAGAAGCGAGGAAGGGAGCTGAGAATCATTGATCAGCTGCCTCCTGCACGCCCTCCTCCTGGGGATCAAGCCTGCAACCCGGGCGTGTGCCCTGACCAGGAATCGAACCCAGACCTCTCCGTCCCTAGGTCGACGCTCAAACCACTGAGCGACACCAGCCGGGCTGGCGTGACCTTTTAAAACCCCCGCTGACACGTTAATAAGCTTGACCAGGTGGCCGTAAAACCACTCAGCTGGAGCCTGTGTGATTCCAGAAACGGGGCCTCTGAGGACGCCGTCCAGCCCCCGGGGCCTGAGTCAGCCCCTCCATTCATCCGTCTCAAAGGAAAAACACACCCCACCCCCACCCCCGCCGCTGGCCGCCCCCGGGGGGAGGTGTCCGAGGACCGGAGCCGCAGCTGCTCCCCGGGGTGCAGGGCGCTGGGCGGACGCGGGGCTGAGTCACGGTGGGAGGGCCGGTGACCGGCGGGGAAATCAGTGCCTGTCAGGCAGTTCCTGTTGCCTAATATGGACTCTGAAGCAGATGCCGGAGCTCGGGGCCCCACCTGTGACCCAGAGGAGCGCTTCCCCGCGGGCATCGCCCCGATTTCCTGATCGCGGGGCCTGGCCCTCCCCTCCCCCTGCAGCTGGGGGACCGCCCCGCGCACGCCCTGGCCCTGGCGGGCTGCTCCGCTGGGCTTTGTTTTCTGTCCTGTGCTCTGCGTGGAAGGACCGCAGTCCAGGCTGCCCTCCCTCCCAGGGACCCCCCGTCCCTCCCCCAACCCCCATCCCGCCCGCAGGTGCCCGGTGCACGGCTTTCGGGAGCAGAAACAGACCGACAGAGGAGCCGGCTGGGACCTGGAGCCGCGGCCGCTCCTGGGCCAGGGCTCTCCCGTCACCGCCGTGACCCACGCCAGGCCCATCGCCGGCCCTCGGCTCCATCGGCTCGGAAAGGGGGGCAGGGAGGACGCCGATCCCCACGGCAGCTTTCCAGCTCCCGGAGAAATGAGTCAAACCGCACAGAGCCAGGAGGCCAGGAGGCCCTTCCGAGGAAGTGACAGCTGATCGGCAAACGCGGTGACTCACCGGCCTGCGCGGCCCGGCTGCGGGCTGAGTCACGGAGGGAGGAAGCCCTAAACCTTGCAGACCGGGGCCCCGCAGGAACCCACGCCGCCCGCGGCTCGGCAGCCCCTGCTCGCAGACCTCGCGTGGCCCCGCCGAGCCGGCCCGGCCCGGCCCCGGCTGTAAAAGCCCCCTCAGGAGGGCCCGTGTAAAAAGCCTGATTCAACCCGGGGTTCTTCCAGTGAATCGCATCTTATGATGCTACAAATAGTCACGGGTGCGTTAGAAACAGGCGCTGACTGAAATCACAGAAATGTCGCCCGGCCCGTGCGGCTCAGTGGTGAGTGAGTGCCGGCCTAGGAACTGGGGGTCCCAGTTGGGTTCCCGGTCAGGGCACATGCCCCGTTTGGGGTGCCAGCCCCAGCAGGGGGCGTGCAGGAGGCAGCCAATCAATGATTCTCATCATGGGTATTTCTCTCTCTCCCTCCTCTCTGAAACGAATAAAAACTTTAAAAAAAAGAGAGAAATGCCTTCTAGAAAAAAAAAACCTGTATTTCTGCATCCCTCTTTATTTTTATTTTTAAATATGTATATTTTATTGATTTTTTTACAGAGAGGAAGAGAGAGGGATCGAGAGTTAGAAACGTCGATGACAGAAGAGAAACATCGACCACCTGCCCCCTGCACATCCCCTACCGGGGATGTGCCCGCAACCAAGGTACCTGCCCTTGACCGGAATCGAACCCGGGACCTTTCAGTCCGCAGGCCGACGCCCTATCCTCTGAGCCACACCGGTTTCGGCTCTGCATCCCTCTGAAGAAGGTGGGTCCCTCGAGTCCCTGGACCACATGCCTGCCAGCCAAGCAGGACATGCTGCACGCAGAGAGCCACAAGGTGGCCCATTACATAGAAACCATCCACAGCGGCTCCGGCCGGGTGGCTCAGTGAGTTGGAGCGCCGTCCCATGCACCAAGGGGTGGCAGGTTCGATTCCCAGTCAGGGCACAGGTCTAAGCTGCAGGACTGATCCCCGGTTGGAGCTCAGACAGCAGGCAACCGGCCAATGTTCCTCTCATATCGATGTTTCTCTCTCACTCCCCGTTCCTCTCTCTCTAAAAACCAATAAAAACATATCCTCAGGTGAGGATTAAAAAAAAAAAAAAAAATAGCAACAGGCGGAGTTCTCGAGAGACCGGACCTGAATGATGCGTCTAAGAATCCATATTCCGCTGTTTCAGAACCAGAAACGAATGCGTGGCCCAAGGATGTTCCCAAGAAACGGTGACCAACGAGCCCTCCAAGACTGTGATCAGCTTCGGGACAAGCTCAGGCTCACGCACAGGCTCAGGAACCGGGGGCGGAGATGGCGGCGACCGCGGGAAGCTGGGAGACAGGAAGGCGATGCCATCCGATTTGAATGTGGGGCGACTCCCCCCACACACACACACCCCCTCCAGCCCGCATTTGCAGGGCAGTTTGCTCTCGGCACTTAGGGAGCTAGAATATAAATAAACAGAAATACTTCACCTAGGCCCGTGGTCGGCAAACCTCGGCCCGCCGGCCACATGCGGCTCTTTGGCCCCTTGAGTGTGGCTCTTCCACAGAACACCACGGCCGGGGTGAGTCTATGTTGAAGAGGCGGCGTTAGAAGAAGTTTAAGTTTAAAAAATGTGGCTCTCTGAAGGAATTTCAGTCGTCGTCCTGTTGGTGTTTGGCTCTGTGGACTGATGAGTTTGCCGACCACGGGCCTAGACTCTCCATTCCAGTAATCACAGGCTGTTGTTGTTCCTTGGGATTAAGCCCCTATCCCAGTGGAAGAGCCACACTCAAGGGGCCGAAGCGCCGCATGTGACTCGCGAGCCGCGGTTTGCCGACCACGGGGCTAGACCATGCGAACACTGAGGGTTTTACAAGGCGGCCTGGGGCCTTCCCGAGAGCTGCTAGCGGGGTGTCCATGGGACAGCGAGGAAGATCAGACCCCATGGCGGGCGGGGATGCTGAGTTGTCGCTCAGGGCAGGGCTGCCTCCCGCAGAGGCCTGCAGCGGGGTCTGTCCGGGGACACTGCCCCGGGGCCGCCCGGCAGAGCGGGAGGACGGAGACCTGACGCGGAGACCGGTGCGTCCGCCCCCGGGTATGAGGTGGGGAGGTTCCCAGCCAATCTGGGCCTCAGTTTCCCCTCTGTGAAAGGTGGGCCAGCAGAGGGCCTCACCGGTGGCACTGAGGGAGGGAGGGAGGTGTGAGAAGCAGGTGCGGGCTCTGGTGTGAACCCTGCAGCTATTGGGACTCCTTCTCTCTTTTTTAATCCTCACTTGAGCATATGCTTTTATTTATTTGAGAGAGAGAGGAAGTGAGAGGAAGAGAGAGAGGGGAAGCAGGGGAGGGATGGGGAGAGAGAGGTGGGGGGTGGGGGGAGACATTGATGGGTCGCCTGCCATACTCACCCTGACCAGGGATCGAACCCGTGTCCTAGGAGGTGCCCTGGCTGGGAATTGCAATGGAAACCTTTGGTACGGGATGATGCTCCAACCACGAGCCACCCACAGAGCCACCAGCCGGGGCTTGGCTCTCGTTCCTTTATGTCCGTGGTCACTCACGGTTAAAGTATGCAAGAATCCACGGTGATTCAGAGGAAAAGATATTTCCTAGTCATTCTCAAGGACACGGGGCTGAAGGTCGTGTGTGTGAGGCCTGCATTCCACAGGCATACACGGCGCTGCACGCTCACTGGAGCTCCTTCCGGCCGCCTCAGAAACATAAAGACGCCTATACCGCTGGCTGGTGTGGCTCAGTGGACAGCGCGTCCTGGAAACCACTTCCCAAGCTTCATAAACACGCAAGCCCCCACAAGGAGCTGTGTTCCTGCCTGCTCCCTGCTCCGCCTCACTCCTGGGGGGAAGCGCTGCCCGCCCGTCTGTCTGCCCGTCCGTCCGACCGACCGATGAGCGCCCGCCCCTCCGATCTACAGCCTCTTCCTGCAAAGCAGGATGTTCCGTCCACATTCCCTTCCCTTCTCTCCCCGCCGCCGCCCGGGCCGTTAGGGCAGCTGAGATTCCGCAGCCAGAAGGCCATCTGCCCTGCGGTCTCCGGCGGAGGCCAGCGCCACGGGCTGCCCGTCGGCAGATTCTCCGCCCTCCCACGTCCACGCATGCCCGGCCTTGCCGTGAGGGCGCCGGTCTCGGTGAGAACCGCTCGTGTCTGGGGAGCCCAGCCGCTCCCTCCCGCACCCGTCCCGGGAGGCCTGCATTCTGTGCGGTGTCCACACTCGGATCCCTTCCCCCCAAACAGCCATCGCTCGTCTGTGCCGGACGCGGGCGGGTGGCTTCAGTGCGAGAGGCCGTGCCCGTGGAGCGGGCAGGGTGGGGCGGTCACAGCTCATTCGGAAGCAGCACGTATGTGCGTGACCTTTGCTCCCCGCCCCCAGGCTGGCCCGGGGCCGGCGCCCCCGGGGCCAGACGCCGTCACGCTCCAGATTAGGCGGCTCTGGACGAGGCGGGAGGGCGCGGGGCTCCATCAGCCACAGCCGGAGGCCAAGGTCCCCGCCCACAGGGGCCTCCGGGTGGTAACTGCCCCGCCGGGCGGGCGGAGAGGGCACCGGGCGGAGAGGGCACCGGCCCGCTTCCTGCCCACCCCCCTCAGACCAGCCCTGCGTGTGGGCAGCTGCTCAGGTCAGAGTCCCCTCGCCGGGTCACTCTTCCTCTTTTCCTTTCTCCCGAATGTGTTTTATTGCTTCCAGAGAGGAAGGGAGAGGGAGATAGAAACATCGGTGATGAGAGAGCCGTCCATCGGCTGCCTCCTGCACGCCCCACACTGGGCGTGTGCGCTGACCGGGGATCGAAGCGTGACCTCCCGGTTCACAGGTCAACGCTCAGCCCCTGCGCCACGCCGGCCGGGCTGATTTTTTCTTTAAAACTCACCCTTGCCCGTCTCCCCTGCAATCTGTTCCCGCCGATCCTCCCTCCGCCTCCGCCTCCGCCTCCGCTCCGCGTGCTATTCCACCCCTCCTCCCTCTGCAGTGCACCATCCACCGGGGGCAGTGTGCCCGGGACTGGCCCGCTCAGAGGAGGCGGGCACGGGGGGTGGTCTCAGAGGAGGCGGGCACAGGGGGCGGTGTGCCCAGAGACCGGGCCCCACTCAGAGGAGGCGGGCACAGGGGTGGTCTCAGAGGAGGCGGGCACGGGGGGTGGTCTCAGACGAGGCGGGCACAGGGGGAGGTGTGCCCGGGAATCAGCCCGCTCAGACGAGGCAGGCACAGGGGGTGGTCTCAGAGGAGGCGGGCACGGGGGGCAGTGTGCCCAGAGACCGGGCCCCGCTCAGAGGAGGCGGGCACGGGGGGCGGTGTGCCCGAAGACTGGCCCCGCTCAGAGGAGGCGGGCACGGGGGGCGGTGTGCCCGGGGACCAGCCCCGCTCAGACGAGGCGGGCACAGGGGGTGGTCTCAGAGGAGGCGGGCACGGGGGGTGGTCTCAGATGAGGCGGGCATGGGGGGTGGTCTCAGACGAGGCGGGCATGGGGGGTGGTCTCAGACGAGGCGGGCACAGGGGTGGTCTCAGACGAGGCGGGCACGGGGGGCGGTGTGCCCGGGGACCAGCCCCGCTCAGAGGAGGCGGGCACAGGGGTGGTCTCAGACGAGGCGGGCACAGGGGGTGGCCTCAGACGAGGCGGGCACAGGGGGTGGCCTCAGACGAGGCGGGCACGGGGGGTGGTCTCAGACGAGGCGGGCACGGGGGGTGGTCTCAGACGAGGCGGGCACAGGGGTGGTCTCAGAGGAGGCGGGCACAGGGGTGGTCTCAGAGGAGGCGGGCACAGGGGTGGTCTCAGAGGAGGCGGGCACAGGGGTGGTCTCAGACGAGGCGGGCACAGGGGTGGTTTCAGACGAGGCGGGCACGGGGGGTGGCCTCAGACGAGGCGGGCACGGGGTGGGGCGGACCCGCCTGCGGACTCTCCCGCCGGCCCCGCAGCGCCTCCCCATGGCCGTGACACAGTTGGCACAGCGCCGCGTCCGCAGGCGTTTCCCTGTTAGATTACCAGGGCTTGGCGATGGGGACGGTCTTTACTCATCTCTTCCTGCCCCACGTGGGGCGTTATCACAGCGCCACTATCTGCCGAAGGAGCACGCTCAGCAGGTAGGAGGCCCTCTCAGGGCCACAGACCTCTTGGCCCCGACTGACGGAGGCTGCAGGCCCTCCCCGTGTCCGCCTCACTCCGCCGTCCTGTGTCTTTAAGAAACGGCCAGCCTGGCCGCGTGGCTCAGAGGTTGGCCATCAAACCTATGAACCAGGCGGTCAGAGTTCTACTCCCGGTCAGGGTACAGGCCGAGGATGCAGGCTTGATCCCCAGTGGGGGAGGAGGGAGGTTCAGGAGGCAACCAGCCCATGATTCTCTCTCATCATTGATGTTTCCATCTCTCTCTCCTCTCCCTTCCTCTCTGAAATCAATAAAAATAACATAAAAAATAATATGCTTTAAAAAAATAAATAAATAAAAGGTCCAGCCCAGCTTGCATGGCTCAGTGGTTGAATGTCAACCTATGAACCAGGAGGTCATGGTTTGACCCCTGGTCAGGCAAATGGCCAGATCAGGGGCTTATCCCCAGTGTGGGGCGTGTAGGAGGCAGCCAGTCTCTCTCTCTATCTCTCTCTCTCTCTCTCTCTCTCCCTCCCTCTCTGAAATATATACATATTTAAAATATATTTTATTGATTTTTTTTTTTTTTTAAATATATTTTATTGATTTTATACAGAGAGGAAGGGAGAGAGATAGAGAGTTAGAAACATCGATGAGAGAGTCATCCATCAGCTGCCTCTTGCACACCCCCTACTGGGGATATGCCCGCAACCAAGGTACATGCCCCTGACTGGAATCGAACCCGGGACCCTTCAGTCCCCAAGCCGACGCTCTATCCATTGAGCCAAACCGGTCCCGGCTATTTTATTGATTTTTTACAGAGAGGAAGGGAGAGGGATAGAGAGTTAGAAACGTCGATGGGAGACAAACATCGACCAGCTGCCTCCTGCACACCCCCCACTGGGGACGTGCCGGCAACCAAGGTACATGCCCTTGGCGAGAATCGAACCTGGGACCTTTCAGTCCGCAGACCGACGCTCTGTCCACTGAGCCAAACCGGTTTTGGCTAAATATACTATGGTTAAAAAAAAAGTTCATGTGGGTTCACCTTGTTATTCATCAAAAGCTGTGGGAGGTGGCGTGAGATTTCACGGCTGTTCGATAAAATCGAAGCGTAACCGGAAAACAGATGTCACCTGTGTCCTTGTGCCTCCCGTTCCCCGAGGCTTATGGAGGCCGACTGCGCGGCCTTCTGAACACGCTGCTCACACACGCGAGCGATTCAGGCCAGTGTCACACCTGAGCGGGTTGGGGGGGTGGCCCTGGCCTCGAGGGGCCTGCTCTCTCTCACACACACACACACACACACACACACACACACCCCGTCCCGCTAGCGGCCCAGCCCCTCCCCAGAGGCCCCGCACGGTCCTGTCCGCACACACGGCCCGTCCTGAGCGGCCGTCATCGCTCTCACTCCTCTCCTCCCAGCCAGCGCGGCCCCTCCCGCCGCCCACGGCTTTTCCGGCCCCGGGCCTTCTGGGCGCGAAGGTGCCATGTGCTTCCCGTAACCGTGACGCTCATGGGTCACCCCGCGGCGCCGTCATGCCGGTTCAAAGCCTCTCCGGGCGCTTTATGGCCGCCGGGCTATTAGCACGCCATTAATGGGCATGATGATTCCATCGTGTAATTAGCGATGACGCTCTCCGCGGAGGCAAGCAGAGCCGGGAACATTGGGTAACGAGCCCCAGGACAGCGCGAGGTCAGAGCCACGGCCCGCTGGAACCACGGCCGCCGGAGCCAGGGCTGTACGCAAGGCCAAGGCCGTGCCTCCTCACCTGCCCCCGTGGCGAGCACAGAAAGAGGGACCGAGGAACCGGGATGGGGCAACGCAAAGAGAACGCCATCTGTTCACACGGTCCCGGCCGGTGTGGCTCAGTGGATAGAGCGTCGGCCTGCGGACGGAAGGGTCCCGGGTTCGATTCTGGTCAAGGGCACATACCTGGGTTGCAGGCTGCTCCCTCGCCCGGGGCCCTGGTCAGGGCTTGTGCCGGAGGCAACCAATCAATGCGTTTCTCTCACGTCAATGTTTCTCTCTCCCTCTCTCTTTCTCTCTCTCTCTCTCTCTCTCTCTCTCTCTCTCTCTCCCTCTAAAAATCAATGGGAAAATACCCTCCGGTGAGGATTAAAATAAATTAATTTAAAAAACTAATATCATACATCTAATCCCCAGCTGCTCGGTTAGCCCCGTGGTGGGCAAACTGCGGCTCGAGAGCCACATGCGGCTCTTCGACCCCTGGAGTGTGGCTCTTCCACAAAACACCACGGCCTGGGCGAGCCTTTGTTGAAGAAGCGGCCTTAGAAGAAGTTTAAGTTTAAAAAAATGTGGCTCTCCTTGCCAGGACCGGTTTGGCTCAGTGGATAGAGCGTCAGCCTGCGGACTGAAAGGTCCCAGGTTCGATTCCGGTCAAGGGCATGTACCTTGGTTGCGGGCACATCCCCGGCAGGGGTTGTGCAAGAGGCACCTGATCGATGATTCTCTCTCATCGATGTTTCTCTCTATCCCTCTCTCTTCCTCTCTGTGAAAAATAAAAATAAAAAATAAAATATATATTAAAAAAAAAGTGGCTCTCCAAAGAAATGTCAATCAATCTCTGTGCTGTTGATATTCGGCTCTGAGGACTGATGAGTTTGCCGACCGCTGGACTAGCTGAACGATGGCCGTTCTGCCTTATGTCTCTTTGTCCTGGGGAGGTCTGTCTCTGACCCTCTCTGACCCCTGGACTCGGCCTTCCCCTCCCTCGGAGCTCCTACACGGCCGCCTCCCCGCAGCGCAGCGCACGGCTTTGGTGCTGAGACACCGTTCAGATGGTGTCACTGCTCAGCTGAACCCCCTCCCGCCCCCACAGCGCCCTCACCATGCGGAGCAGAAGCCAGAGTCCTCACGGCGAGGCCTCCATGACGGCCCTGCCCCTCTGTGTCCCCACGCCCAGCCCCGCACCCCCTCCTCCCCACATCCCGCCCGCTAGGGGCTCCGCGCACGCGCCTGCCCCAGGGCCTTTGCACACGCCCCCCTCGGCCCGGAATGTCCCCCCGATGGCCAGGCGCCTAAGGGCCGTGGGGGTCCTCACTCAGCTGTCCCTCCTCAGCCCCCGGCCGCTGCCAGCGCGCTCAGACCCGGCCCTGCCGGTCTCCCCTGGTGCATGATGCCGTCCGACATGGTTCACTTATCTGTCCCGTCTGCTGTCGCCCACCGCCCAGACGGCAGCCCGGTGGGCGCAGTGCGTGGAAGCTCGGGTCCCGGGCGGGGGCGGGGCGCTGTGACTAATCCATCGGGAGCCGGGCTCGCTGGCTCCTGCCGCCGCCGTGGACGGTCAGAGCCCTTGTGGTTTGAATTACTTTAAAACTCAGAATACTTTTGACTTCCGGTGAGTCATTCCAAGAAACACGGTGCTGGGGGAGAAGTGAGATGTTTTCAGAGCGGATCCGAAGGTCGCCGGCTGAGGGCCGGGAGAGGGCCCTCCTGCTCAGCTCACCTTCCCGCTCACCTTGCCCGCACAGCCCCAGCCCCCAGTCCTCAGTCCCCGGCCCCCAGCCCATTCTCCGCAGGTCCAGCCCCCCGTCCCCAGCTTCCAGCCCCCTCCCTACAGCCCCAGCCCCAGCCCCCAGCTCACTCTCCACAGCCCCAGCCCCAGCCCCCAGCCCCCAGCCCCCAGCCCCCTCCCTACAGCCCCAGCCCCAGCCCCCAGCCACAGCCCCAGCCACAGCCCCCAGCCCCTGGGACAGCTGCAAAGCCCACGGTTTGCACCAGGCAGGCCCGGTTTTGCTATCAGGGCTACTGGCTTTGAAGACCCCGCATTTCTCACGAGACGCAGGAAACAAACGGATGATGATTGCGCTTCTTCTCAGAAAAGGCTCTCTGGTGGGATTTGATGTATGTTAAAGCCCCGACCTCCTCCCACAGGCTCCTTCCTGCTCTGCCCAGGCCTCAGGCAGCAGCGGGCGTGTCTCAAACACTCCAGAAGCAGCCCGCGTCAGGGGGCTTATGGGATGGATTCCTCAGCATCAAATACCTTAAAGGACAGTTATCTTCTCTACGGAGGGCCTAGCTGTGTTTTGACACTGAGGTGTTTTATTTTGGTTGTTGTTTTTAGACTTTTAAAAATTGATTTTTAGAGAGAGGAACGGGGAGCAAAGGGAGAGAGAGAAACATCGATCGGCTGCCTCCTGCACGCCTCCCACCCGGGATCGGGCTGCAGCCCGGCATGTGCCCTGACTGGGAATCGAACCGGCGAACCTTTGGTGCACAGGCCGATGCCCAGCCACCTGAGCCACGCCAGCCAGGGCTAGACACGAGCTTTTTGGAGAAGGGCACCGCGGAGAGGTGCACGCGGCAATCGGTAGAACGCTGAATTATGTTAAATCATTTAAAACGCACGCGGGCCGAAACCGGTGTGGCTCAGTGGATAGAGCGTCGGTCTGCGGATTGAAAGGTCCCAGGTTCGATTCTGGTCAAGGGCGTGTACATTGGTTGCGGGCACATCCCTGGTGTGGGGGATGCAGGAGGCGGCTGGTCGATGTTTCTCATCGACCTTTCTAGCTCTCTATCCTTCTCCCCTCCTTTCTGAAAAAAATCAATAAAATATATTTAAAAAACAAACAACAACAACAAGAAAAAACGCGCGTGGCACGGCCATCGTGACACCAAGAAGCATCCACGGGAAGGAAGACCGACCGCCCAGGAGCCGGAGTCCCCGTCCGCATCCCCGCCTTTCAGAAACTGATCACGCCGCTCACACAGCCGAACACCCCGACCACAGGACAAGGAGCTGAGATTCCACCCCATGGACGTATCTCAAAACTGTTAATGGCTGAGACCGGTGTGGCTCAGTGGATAGAGCGTCGACCTGCGGACTGAAAGGTCCCGGGTTCGATTCCGGTCAAGGGCATGTACCTTGATTGCAGGCATGTCCCCAGTAGGGGGTGGTGCAAGAGGCAGCTGATCAATGATTCTCTCTCATCGTTGTTTCTAACTCTCTATCCCTCTCTCTTCCTCTCTGTAAAAAAATCAATAAAATATATTTAAGAAAAAAAAAAAAAAAAAAAAAAGGAGCATGTCCAGAATGCACCTGAGGTATGGAAATGGGCTCCGAGCCCCAGCATGAACTCCCATTTCATACAGGTACAAACTCGCACACGGATGGACAGATGGACAGACACAGCTATGTGTGTAGATGTGTGTGTCAGTGACACACACACACACTGAATGGACAGATTGTGATGATCTCTGAACGCATAATAGTCTGGCCACTCCGTGACTACCCTATAGAATAAAAGGCTAATGTGCAAATTGTCCCCTCGATCAGGAGTTTGATCAGCAGGCAGGCTGGCCAACCGCCTATGTCCCCTCCCCCTGGCCAGGCTGGCTGGATCCCACTCATGCACGAATTCAAGCACCGGGCCTCTAAAACACATAGATAGATAGATAGATAGATAGATAGATAGATAGATACAGATAGATAGATATAGATAGATAGATAGATAGATAGATAGACAGACATAGATAGACAGATAGATAGACAGATAGATGATAGACACACACACTCTGAGAGCCCAGATCATTATGTGCTCAGAGATCAGAACGACCTGGCCATTCAGGGTACGGTCCCCGCTCCCTCTGGTCAGAGGCCTGAGGGCAATGGCACTCCTACGGCAATGAGCACTCCCATGCCCAGATCTTGGTTTCTAAGCAGCGTCCTCAAACACAAACATAAAAACAGAGCTCCTTAGAGGACAAACGAGGGACCATACAAGGTGAGCGTGAAATCCAGGAGGCGCTTAGGACACGAGGGGTGTGTGAGGCCGGAGCTAACCCGACGGGAGCGTCGGTGAGCCAGCCGAGACCGTTCGAGCCGCAGCGTAAGGAACGGTGACGCCGGATAAACCCAAAGAGCAGAATAGACACCCGACTCCGCCCTGAGAGGAGAAAGCCAGCGGATAAACAAGTCAATGGAGAGGAAGGGCCGCCTCTCCCTGCACCTCGACTCCAGCTCGTCAGCCACAAAGAAGGAGGGCCGCGGGCAGGGGCCCTCGGAGGGTGGGAAACGCCATTGCAGGCAGAACCCTCAGATCAGTCCATGCACGTTTAAGGAGAAGCAGGCTGTGTGCACGGTCTCAAATTACCTCCTCCAAAGCAAAGCAAAACACAGTAAATTCCCAACACAGCTATCTGGCCTCCGACCCCGCAGCCAATGGCAGAGAGCACCGGTCCGAATTCCACAGGTACCATCCCGGATCCCCGCCGCCCCCCCAGATGAAGAACCGCGAAGGCCACAATTCACATCAGTGCTACAGCCGCACCATCTCGCCAGCGGGGTGGCTCAGGGGTTGAGCGTTGATCTGTGAGCCTCTGAATCACGGTTCCCAGTCAGGGCACGTGCCGGGGTTACAGGCTCGATCCGCAGTGCGGGGCGAGCAGGAGGCAGCCCATCGATGATTCTCTCTCCCCATGGATGTTTCTATCTCCCTCTCCCTCTCCCTTCCTCTCTCAAATCAACAAAAATATTTTAAAGTAAGTAATAAAATGTTGGAAACACCCAATTAATGAACTAAATGTGACTCTCATTCTGGTGGCAACTTAATGACTCCTAATGGGACACACAGACCTCGCGTCATCAGCAACCCGGCGCCAGCCAAGTGGGACAGAGCGACTCCTGCTGACCCCGGGGCCCGGGAAGGAGGGCCACGTTCCCGAGGCAGGAATCAGAACAACGCAATCCGGACAGCAGGGCCGGTGGACAGCAATCCGGACAACAGGGCCGGTGGACAGCGATCTGGACAGCAGGGCCGGTGGACAGCGATCTGGACAGCAGGGCCGGTGGACAGCAATCCGGACAACGGGGCCCGGTGGACAGCAATCCGGACAACGGGGCCGGTGGACAGCGATCCGGACAACGGGGCTGGTGGACAGCAATCAGAACAATGGGGCTCAGTGGACAGCAATCCGGACAACGGGGCCCGGTGGACAGCAATCCTAACAACGGGGCCGGTGGACAGCAATCCTAACAACGGGGCCCGGTGGACAGCAATCAGAACAATGGGGCCCAGTGGACAGCAATCCGGACAACAGGGCCCGGTGGACAGCAATCCTAATGGGGCCCGGTGGACAGCAATCCGGACAACGGGGCTTGTGGACAGCAATCAGAACAATGGGGCCCAGTGGACAGCAATCCTAATGGGGCCCAGTGGACAGCAATCCGGACAACGGGGCCCGGTGGACAGCAATCAGAACGACGGGGCCCGGTGGACAGCAATCCGGACAACGGGGCTTGTGGACAGCAATCAGAACAATGGGGCCCAGTGGACAGCAATCCTAATGGGGCCCAGTGGACAGCAATCCGGACAACGGGGCCCGGTGGACAGCAATCCGGACAACTGGGCCCGGTGGACAGCGGCCAGAGAAGGAGGCTCGGGACGGGAGGCGGGCGTGGGCCTCTCAGCGGGGAGGACGGCCTGCCCTGCTAGGCCGCACAGTCCTCCGGGTGCTCAGGTGTCTCAGCGGGGGCAGGCCCCTGGTCAGACGCGGGCTCCGGCTCCCACGCGAAGCTGCCGGTGCAGACCGGCCTTATCGCCGGGGACTGATTAGAGCAGGGAGGGGTGGAAGTTGGTACAGCTGCCTTAGTGAACGGGTCTAATTGCTACATAAACTGAGGTGACTCAGCCGCCGTAAAGTCACGTCACCGGCCATAAATCTGGGCCGGAGCCCCCGGGCGCGGCGTGCTGTGCGCTCTGTGACCACATCTGAGCGCGCGCGGGAAGCCGGGCCGGTAATGGAATACACACATGTTCCTCGGAGACGGGAATGCGGGGCTGGGAGGGAAAACACGATCTTCGCTCCAGGAAGCGCCTGCCGATGATTCAGAAAGCTGCTGCTTCTCGGCGCGGGACAGGAAGCCGGCGGCGATGCAGCGTCCACCGCGGGGACGGCTCTGAGGGGGGATTTCAGGCCCGGTCCTCGGGGTACAGAGAGGAACCGGGCCCAGGAGAGGGGGGCGTTCTGCCGCTAAGTGCCCGCCCGCCCGCTGTAACCGCCCCCGACTCCAGCCGGGAGAGCGGGAAGCCAGGTCCCCGTGGCCAGCGCCCGAGGGCGGCTGGGATAGTTTAGGCCTGACAGTCCCATGTGGAGAGGAGGAGATTTGGTCCATAACCAGGACCCTTTCAGAGGCGCCCTGAGTCCTAGGAAGTTCGTCATTCTAAATAGTGACTTTTAAAAAAATACATTTTATTGGTTTTTTTACAGAGAGGAAGGGAGAGAGATAGACAGTCAGAAACATCGATGAGAGAGAATCGTTGACCAGCTGCCGCCTGCACACCTCCTACCGGGGATGTGCCCGCAACCAAGGTACATGCCCTTGGCCGGAATCGAACCTGGGACCCTTTAGTCCGCAGGCTGACGCTCTACCCACTGAGCCAAATAATGACATTTCAATCCTCACCTGAGGATAGGCTTTCATTGGTTTGAGAGATAGAGAGAGAGAGAAACAGGAATTGGTTGCCTCCTGCATGCCGCCAACTAGGGATCAAACTTGCAACCAGAATATGTGCCCTGACCAGGAATCAAACCCACCACCGTCTGGTTAGGGGACGACGCTCCAACCAACGTGTTTTTAAAAACACAACGACAGCTAATATTCAGGAACCACTCCAGCGTGCCCGGCCTTATGCTCAGCCATTAGCTGTGTGAACTCAGTCGGCTCCCCCCAGAGAGCCTGCTGGGCCTCGACGGGACGCAGCGCTGACCCACATGCTACTGGCAGTTCTAAGAGATGCCACGACGAGTACTCCGAGCCTCCCCGCCGTTCTCTTCCTCGTTGTGTTTTTGTTTGTTTGACACACGGAAGGCCTGCTGAGGGGTGAACTGAGATGATTCCAGCTGCGTTTATGTCAGGACTGCCGAGGGGGCCAGGCCTCCCGCACGGCTCCGGCCATTCCCGCCGCAGCTCGGCACCCACGCCCCGCTGCTCCCGGTCCCCAAGGACCAGGCCTCCCAGAGGACGGTCCTGCACAACCTGGACACCCGCCCGGAAAAGGGTTCGAGACGCCGCAGACACATACACTCGCCCCGCGTCTCTGCAGCGAGAACCCGACGTGTCAGAGCACGCCGGGTCCTGACAGCAGCCCGTGGCCATGGGCGGGCCGGGCCGCCCGCGGGCCACGTCGGGGATCCGTCCCCACGGCGATCCGCTCCCACGGTGCCATGTGACACGTGTGACACGGTTTTCGCCGCGAGTCGGAACCCTCCTATGTAAGCTCCTTCGTCACTCACAGGGAGCACACACACACACAGGGTAAGGAAGGGACACAGTGAGGAAAATTAAAGGAAAGATAACAACTCCTGACCTTTACTTGTGGCAAATAAATAATAAAAAACATAAAGCACAAAAAAAAAAAAAAAGAAAAAAACCATAAAGCACATATGTACAGACGTCAAAATGACGGAACTTTTTTTTTATAAATAAATGGGAGATGACAACGTAACCATGAAACAACGTACGTCGAGTCCGATGAAGCCCGAGGACTGTGCCTTTATGTAACTGACTTCAGAGAGGAAGGGAGAGGGAGAGAGAGGAAGGGGGAGGGAGGGAGAGGCAGGGACAGGGAGGGAGAGGCAGGGACAGGGAGGGAGAGGCAGGGACAGGGAGGGAGAGGCAGGAGCATCAAGGAGGAGAGGAACAGCATGGATCGGCTGCCCCCGGGATGCCCCCTCCTGGGGATGGAGCCCACAAGCCCGGCATGTGCCCTGCCTGGGACGGAAATGACCTCCTGGCTCCTGAGTCCATGCTGAGCCACTGGGCCACACTGGCCGGGCCCCATCACTGCCGTTTTAAGAGAAGGGAAGATGAACATCAATCTCATTACATAATTTTTTAAAAGGTCAATTAGCTGTAAGTTTTTCCTGCAGTCGGACGTTACATAAACACACTTGTTTTCTTAGCTCTGACACTCCGTTTCTCCACACCTCTTCCGTCTTGAACTTAAAAACAAGTGCTTAGTCCCCAGGATGGATCGCCCTGGAGCCCCAGGGCAGGACTAAACTGTTGGTGTGAGACGCAAACCACCATGACATGAAGCAACGATCCCATCCTCCCAAGGCGACAGCAGGTCCCGGGCGACGGGGTCCTGCCCCACGCGGTGTGGCCATCCGCCCAGCCTGACCCTGCCCAGCCTGACCCTCCCCCGCCCCCCCTTCGCCCAGCCTGACCCCCAGGCAGCCTGACCCTACAGGCAGCCTGACCCCCAGGCAGCCTGACCCCGCCCAGCCTGACCCCACAGGCAGCCTGACCCCGCCCAGCCTGACCCCCGCAGGCAGCCTGACTCCGCCCGGCCTGACCCTCCCCCCCCCTTCGCCCCCAGGCAGCCTGACCCTACAGGCAGCCTGACCCCCAGGCAGCCTGACTCCGCCCAGCCTGACCCTCCCCCGCCCCCCCTTCGCCCAGCTTGACCCCGCCGGCAGCCTGACCCCGCAGGCAGCCTGACTCCGCCCAGCCTGACCCTCCCCCCCCTTCGCCCCCAGGCAGCCTGACCCTACAGGCAGCCTGACCCCCACCCAGTCTGACCCCCGCAGGCAGCCTGGCCCCGCCCAGCCTGACCCCCGCAGGCAGTCGGACACCCGCCCCCCCCCCCCCCCCGGGCCCCCCCCCCCCCACGCCCCCCCGCAGGCAGCCTGACCCCGCCCAGCCTGACCCCGCCCAGCCTGACCCCACAGGACAGCGAACCACCCCACGCAGCCAGGCCACAGGTTGCTTAGTGGAGCTCAGGACGTCTGCTTTGGTCTTCGAACATCTAAGACTCCCCGGCGCTGCTTCCAATAATAAAAACGAGGTTTGGCCTGGCCGGTGGGGCTCAGTGGGCATAGCGTCGGCCTGCAGACTGAAGGGACCCAGGTTCGATTCCAGTCAGGGTCATGTACATTGGTAGCAGGCACATCCCCAGTGGGGGTGTGGGGTGTGGGAGGCAGCTGATGGATATTCCTACTATCCCTCTCTCTTCCTCTCTGTAAAAAATCAATAAAATATATTTTTTAAATGAGGTTCGGCCTGGCCGGTGGGGTGCAGTTGGCTGAGTGTGGTCTGTGCACCAAAAGGTTACTGGTTCGATTCCAAGTCAGGGCACATGCCTGGGTTGTGGGCATGGTCCCTGGTCGGAGTGTGCACGGGAGGCACCTGGTTGGCATTTCTCTCTCACATCGATGTCTCTCTCTCCCTCTCCCTTCCCTTCTCTCTAGAAAACTTAATAAAAACCTATTTTTAAATTTTTTTTTTTTAATGAGCTATGACCTCTGCCAGCACCATGAGGACCAGGCCAGGTCTGTGCATCTACAGCAGGGCCACTGCCCCCCCTGTGAGCCCTCCGCTTCCTGTGAGCCTGGCGCCACCCTGCTGTCTGGGGGTCATGGTCTCACCCCAACACACCGAGTACCCGTCTGTGCTCAAGGCTGCAAGCCTCAGCCTGCCTCCTTCTCCACCGATGCCCCTGCGTGGGCACCGGTCCGCCCTTCTCCCTCGGGGCCAGAGCTTCTCATTCCGGTCCCATGTGTCCCCTGCTGGCCTTGACCTCAAGCTCTCTCTCTCTCTCTCTCTCTCTCTCGCTCTCTCGATCTCTCCACTGCTCCTTCCCTTTGCCTCCAAAGAAGCCCGAGCACTCAGCACCTGAAGGAAAAGCTTGACCTTTTGCAGGGTGACCCTAAATTCCTGAACTCTCACCTCCCCCGCCCCCCCCAATCCCCTCCTGGTGCTCATTTCCGCGCCCTCAGAACTCTCCGGCCCGTCCTGGGGCTGTGGTCGGGCACCACCTGGGACCTGCTTCATTTCAAAGGCGGGACCGCACGGGCACCGCTGCCAGCGGCTCCACGTGCCAGACTGAGTCCTCCCTCCCCTCCGGAGCCCGCAGCCCCTCGCTGCCTCTGCCGGTCCACACCCACGGCCTTGCCCTGCTTCCTGCCGCCGCCCGGAGCCCTGCCCCCGCCCCCTCCGCTCCTCCTCCCGGTGTGAGCCCCAGTGGCACGTTCTCCGGACCCTTTTTCTTTTGTTAATCCTCATCTGAGGATATTCTCCACTGGTTTTCTAGAGAGAGCAGAAGGGAGGGGGATAGACAGAGAGAAGCATCGGCGGGTTGCCTCCTGTACAGCCCTGACCAGGGCCCGGCCGGGGAGGAGCCTGCAACTGAGGTCTGTGCCCTTGACTGGAATTGAATCCGAGACCCCTTGGTCCACAGGCCGATGCTCTATCCACTGAGCCACACCAGTGAGAGCCACAGTCACGAGTAGCCGTGCCCAAAGGTGGGAAGCTTCCTGGGCAGGAGCTGATCCCTGCAGGGAAGCCCCCCCTCCCCCGGGCCGCTGGGAGGAGGGGAGGTTGCAGAGAGGGAGCTGGGCTGCTGGGAGGAGGGGAGGTTGCAGAGAGGGAGCTGGGCCGCTGGGAGGAGGGGAGGTTGCAGAGAGCAGGGAGCGGGAGGCCGTCCTGTGCCAGGAACAAGGTCTTGCAAAGGCCGCTCGGCGCTGCTCCCGGGAAACCCCAGCCGATCCCAGCCAGGCGGCCGAGCCCAACCTCATTCCTGGACGAGGCCATCACTGCAGCCTCCGATGGCATTCGCCTCCCGAGAGCCTCAGCGTGGAGTCCGCCCTCCGAGGGGCGGGGGCGAGGGCCAGGGTCCCCGGAACCAGCCACCCAGGCGCACAGGTGACTTTGAACTGAGACTGAGCGCCGCCCAGCAGACCCAGGCACAGCGCCTACCCCTTCGTTCTCAGAGATTCCGGCGGAAAGACCTGCTTCCGGGGGAGCGTTGCCTCATCAGCTGGAGAATTGACGCCCGGCGGCGGGGCCCAGGGGCTGAGCATCCACCTGTGAACCAGGAGGTCACGGCTCCATCCTGGTCAGGGCACAGGCCTGGGTGCGGGTCCATCCCCGTGTGAAGCGTGCAGGAGGCAGCCCATCAATGATTCTCTCTCATCGTTGATGTTTCTCTCTCTCTCTCTCTCCTCTCCCTAACTCCCTGAAATCAATAAAAAACACATATTTTTCTAAAAAGAATTAACAGTCAGCCTCCATCAGGAGGCTCCACGCCTCTTGGCTGGCTGTTCCCCCGCCTGAGTCAGCCGGCTCCCGGTGAGTACCCATCCTCCCTCTGAAACCCGACGCCGTCCCCTCCTTCCTCCTTTGTGCAAACACCATGCAGGCCGTGTTGCTCACCATCTCCAGGATTTTCAAGCTTTCGTGAATTCCCCGTGAACACTCAGCCTCCTTCCTGAAAACAAACTAGTTCCAGGGCAGACTGAGCGAAGGAACAAGTACAACGCGCACGCTGCGAACAGAGGACTGAGGAGGCCACACGACAGAGCCTTTTATTCTCCCCGTTAACAGCTGCAGGTGGAATTATTCAAGCAGCCGGAAGACTGGAGGGGTCGGAGGAACGTTACCCCAGCCCCAACCAAGGTCTTTATCTTTGATCTATCCTTATTGATTTCAGAGAGGAAGGGAGAGAGAGAGAGAAACATCAATGATGAGAGAGAATCATTGATCAGCTGCCTCCAGCACGATGAGGGGGTAGGAAGGGGGGTGACAGAGGGTTGAGCCTGCAACCAGGGCAGGTGCCCTGACCGGGAATTGAACTGTGACCTGCCAGCCAGACCAATCGAAGCCTTCTTGCAGCAGCTGGGAAATAGTTTGGAATCACGAACAGCAGTATCTGTGCCTACGCCCTGCCTGATTGCCCAATAAGAGCCAAGGGCCATCGTGATATTTATACCATCATTCGCTTAATATAATCTATGCTAATAAAGGGGTAATATGTTAATGAGGACAGATGTCTTCCCGACAGTGGCTGTGAGGGCTCAGGTCGCAGTGGTGGCAGCAGCGGGGTGATGGGTCAGCGCCTTCAGACTCTGGCTTAGGCGGGGGGCCAAGGCAGGTGGTTAGGGTGGATCAGGCCAGCAGGGAGGCAAGGTAGAGGCAATCAGGCAGGCAGGGGGCAAGTTAGGGGCGATCAGGCTGGCAGGCAGAGGCAGTTAGCCAAAATGGCAGTCGGACATCCCCCGAGGCGTCCAAGATTGAAGAGGGTGCAGGCCAGGATGACGGACAACCCCCCCCACCCCCCCCCACCCTGTGTGCATGAATTTCATGTGCCAGGCCTCTAGTCCTATATAACAAAAGGTTAATATGCAAATCTACCAACGGCAGAACGACTGATTGCTATGATGCGCACTGACCAGCAGGGGACAGACACTTAATGCAGGAGCTGCCCCCAGAAGCCAGGCTCATGGCCGGCGAGCACAGTGGTACCACGAGAGCCTCTCCCGCCTCCACAGGAGCACTAAGGATGTCTGACTGAGGGCTTAGGCCCACTCCCCCAGGCTGAGGGACCCTCCCCCGCCCCCACCGGTGCACAGATCTCGGGCCCCGGGCCTCTCACTCCCTCACTAGGAATGCCTGTTGCAGTGAAAAAGCTCCTGGATTTACTGAGTTTCGATCCCCCCAGCGGTTGCCTTGCAGAGCCAGACTGACTGATCCATGGGCCTCCTACGGCCCGCAGGCCGGACGTCCCCTGCCTGCCGTGAGGTGACAGCGAGCAGCAATTGGTCGACGATAGCAGAGTGAGGAGGTCAAGTTCAGAGCTGTTGCGGCCGCAGCCTGGTCCCGGGCCAGCCCTTACAGCAGGAGGCGCTCGGCCTGAGTCACCGGGAGGAGCTGCAGCTCCCACCGCACTGGAGGCGCCGAGATCCGGTGTCCGCGCTCGGCCCTGGGAGCGGAGACCGACGCGGAAGAGAGGGCAGCGCAGCTGGGAAAGCAATCCCCAGCCGCAGAGCCTCCTGCCAAGTCTGCTCCCTCTGGGGCCGGGGGCCCGTGAGCACGCGTGCTCTCTGTCCAGCGAGCATATGCTCCCAGTGCGTGTTGTAACGTGAAGCATGACAAAAACATGTCATTGGACATGCTCAAAAAATCCCTGTGAGCCCTGGCCGGTGTGGCTCAGTGGATAGAGCGTTGGCCTGTGGACTGAAGGGTCCCAGGTTCGATTCCGGTCAAGGGCATGTACCTTGGTTGTGGGCACATCCCCAGTAGGGGGTGTGCAGGAGGCAGCTGATTGATGTTTCTCTCTCATCGATGTTTCTAGCTCTATCCCTCTCCCTTTCTCTCTGTAAAAAATCAATAAAATATATATTTTTAAAAACACACAATAACATGTCATTGGACATGCAGCTCAAAAAATCCCTGTGAGCCCTGGCCGGTGTGGCTCAGCTGGTTGGAGTGTCGTCCCATGCACCAAAGCGTTTCAGGTTCGATTCCCACTCAGGGCACATGCCTAGGTTGTGGGTTCAATCCCCAGTTGGGCCACATGCAAGAGAAGCAACCGATCGATGCTTCTCTCTCTCTTCCTCTTAAAAATCAATAAACACATCCTCAGATAAGGATTAAGAAAAATTCATCTTCGTGCATTTCTCTTGTCCTTTTTCGAACCCTGCACATTCAGCGATTCTGAGACTGGATAGACACCGTGTCCGTGCCCACTGGGGGTGGGGGTGGGGGGGCAGCCCTGTGCCACACGTAACGCCCGCAGCCTCGTCACCTGTGCAGACGCCAGGGCCCGAGAGGACTCGCCAGCCCACAGAACGCAAACCCACACGCCCTGCTCGGCTCCGAGGGAGCGGAACAGCCTCGCCGGGGAACCCTGGGAATTCTTGGAAAACCACTCGGATTCCAGCAAAAGCCCTGACACGGGCTGTTGGAACGGCGCGTGCATTTTAGGAATGATGGCTTCTCCGTCCGCGCTCGCGCTGGAGTCACTGCGGACCAGGCAATGTGCGAAAGCCATTCTCCTGGACACGGATGTTCCGGCCGCGTCCCTGCCGGCCGACCAGCACGAACGCCGATCCCGGCGGCTGCCCAGGCTGCGCGCCCCGCTCCTCCCGCAGGCTCCTCCCGGAGATGTCAGTTGTCAGCCCCTGGCCGTGGGCGTCGCTCCGCAAAGAATGCTGTTGTTGTAGCAGAATGTATAATCCAGGCCAGGAAAAGCGCCCAGACGGGTGTGGGGGCTACAAAAATAATCATCTGCCTCCCACCTCCTGATTTCTCCTCGCTGAGCTAATGATCATGTTAACAGAGACGGGTTAGCGGGAGAAAAATAATACACGCACAGAAGGAACTCTCGTAGGCACAAAAGTCCCAAGTACGGCAAGGCAGCACTGAGGATATATGACATTTCGGACAAAGTGAGAAGGAGCTTAGGTTTAAGAAGCGAGAACGGCCAGTAGTTGATGGCAACCTATAAATCAGGAATTCATGTCCGATTCCCGGTCAGGGCACAGGCCTGGGTTGTAGGCTCCATCCCCAGTGTGGGGCATGCAGGAGGCAACCGATTGGTGATTCTCTCATCGGTGATGTTTCTGTCTCTCTCCCTCTCCCTTCCTCTAAGAAATCAATTAAAATATACATTTTTAAAAAATTTAAAAAGAAACATCAGAATTATGGGAGTCCCAAAAGAAGAGAGAGAGCAAAATACCGAGAGCACACTGGAAGAAATAGTGACAGAAAACTTCCCCCACCTGGGGAAAGAATTAGACTTACAAGTCCAGGAAGCGCACAGAACTCCAAACAAAAGGAATCCAAAGAGGACCACACCAAGACACATCATAATTAAAATTCCAAGAGCAAAAGACAAAGAGAGAATATTAAAAGCAGCAAGAGCAAAGCAGGTAGTTACCTATAAAGGAGCACCCATACGATTATCAGCTGATTTCTCAACAGAAACCATGCAGGCCAGATGGGAATGGCAAGAAATAGTCAAGGTGATGAATAGCAAGAACCTACAGCCAAAGATAATCTACCCAGCAAAGCTATCACTCAGAATCGAAGGCCAGATAAAGAGCTTCACAAATAAAAAAAAAGCTAAAGGAGTTCTTCACCACCAAACCAGAATTATATGAATTGCTGAAGATGGTTCCTTAGGAAGAGGAAGAAGATAAAGATAAAAATTATGATCAACAAATCTGTAACTATCAACAAGTGAAACTAAAAGCCAAGGGAATTAAAAAACCTGATGAACAATATTAACTGGTGAATATAATAGAATCAGAGGTATGGAAGGGGAGCGGACTGACGATTCTCGGGGAAAAGGGGAGTGGGGGGTGCGGGAAGAGCCTGAACAAAAACTGTGCACCGCCGAAGCCGGTTTGGCTCAGTGGTAGAGCGTTGGTCTGCGGACTGAAAGGTCCCAAGGGCATGTACCTTGGTTGCGGGCACATCCCCGGTAGGGGGTGTGCAAGAGGCAGCTGGTCGATGTTTCTCTCTCATCGACGTTTCTAACTCTCTATCCCTCTCAATTCCTCTCTGTGTAAAATCAATAAAATATATTAAAAACAAAACAAAGCAAAAAAACTGTGCACCTATGGATGAGGACAATGGGGGTGGGGAAAGGGTAGAGGGTGGGTGGGAACCTAGTGGAGGGAGCAATTGGGGGGGGGAGAGGAACATTTGAAATAATCTGAACAATAAAGATTTCTTAAAAAATAATAATAATAATAAAAAGAAGTGAGAATGGCTCTGGCTAGGGGGCTCAGTTGGTTGGAACATAATCCTGTGCACCAAAAGGTTGTGGGTTCGATACCTGGTCAGAGCACATACCTAGGTTCAGGGTTTGATCCCTGGATGGGGGCCTACCAGAGGCAACCAATCAATGTTTCTGTCTCACATCGATGTTTTTCTCTCTTCCTCTAACATCAATAAAAACATACCCTTGGGTGAGGATTTCTGCCAGTGTGTTCCTCTCTCCTCAGACAGCTCATGAACAGGACACATGGGGTGTCCAGCTAGGAGGCTCCTGCCCGCAGCTCTCCTTTTACCACACTTCATTCACGTCAGACTCAAGGCGCACATCCTAAGAGCTTCCCGAAACTGGCGTTTCCCTCTGAATCTCATGGGCAGGAAAGAGGGGGAAGTCAAAGGTTCTTTCTGAGTCTCGTTTCTTAATGATCAGCTTAAAAGTCAGTATCCTATGGGGACAGCATGGATCAGCTGAGCGACCCCTCAGGAACCAGGAGGCCACGGTTCGATTCCCAGTCAGGGCACAAGCCCAGGTTGTGCAGGAGACGGCTGATCAGTGATTCTCTCTCAGCACTGATGTTTCTACCTCTCTCTCCCTGTTCCTTCTTCTCTGAAATCAATACAAATATATTGCTTAAAAAATAATAATAAATTTCCTAACAAGGCAGCTTCGGGGTGGCCAAACTTTGGTCCCTTCACGGGTTACTCCGAGGTCTAAGTAACATTATTCTGTTTTGATCACTTTTATCCAGCCGGATTCGATCGGATTGCGGCTCTTCGGCATCCCTCTAGCCCGTGGCCTCCGTGGCCTCCGTGGCCTGTGCGTGAGCTGAAGTGAAGGCCGGGGAGTGTGCGGAGCAGAGACTGGTTTGCAGTGGCTGAGGGGACGTGCCACGTCGGGAATACCTCACACAAGAATCACATACGTACACGACAACCTCAGCGAACTGGAGCTCTGCCGGCCGGAGGGGAAACAGGAGACCCCTCAGCAGTCGAGATGGCAGTGACAATGCCAACGCGCTCAGTGCCACTTCCCCGGGGAGAGGAGAGAGCGCTCCGGGGCGGAACAAACCCACGCGGAGCAGAGACCGCACCCTCCCGGCTCCCCCAGACAGAACGCTCCGCACGCAGTAGGCCCTCAGCGCTCCGTCCCTGGTGAGTGATGGACAGCAGCTGCTCTGCATTTTGTGGCGCCTTAGACCACACCATGGTTTTCCCAAAGCTCTCTGCACAGTCAGGCCCTTCTCCGGGGACGCAGACACAGCCCCGGACCACGCTCTGTCGGCTCAGAGAGGAAACGCAGGCTCCCGCGGCCCTGGGGGACGGGAACCCTGTCGGCTGCAGGGAAATGGCCGGAGGGGGGCGTGGGGGACGACAACTCTGTCCACAGGGCAGTGCTGGACATTCCTCAGCCACGGACCATCTTTACTGCAACAGGATTGACCGAAAACTGTCCCCTGGGAGACACGGCTCTAGAACGCAAAAACAGGCGGGACAGGGAACCGTCACCTCAAATATGTGGCCACGGAGCCCCGCCCCTGCCCCCCGAAACTCACCCTCCCGGCGGCCTCCCCTTTCCTGGGGGCAGCCCCCTCCTCAGGCACCAGGCCCAAACCCTGGGCACCATCGCTCTCCCGCCCGCCCCACATCCAGGCCACGGCAAGTCCTCTGGCTCTTCCTCCAAACCGGTCTAGAGCCTCCTGGCCTCAGCACCCCCTCCTCAGGCACCACCGCCCTCCCCGGCCCATCGCACGCTCCTCAGCCGGCCCTGCGCCTCCCGGAGCCGGCTCTGCACGCGGTCCCTCCCGGAGGAGAAGCCCCGTCCTCCCTCCCTGCCCGCCCAGCCTCCTTACCCGTCCTCGTCCTGCTCGCACTGCGGTTGCCCCCGTCTGGAATGTTCTTCCCAGCATCCCTCCGGCCGGCGCCCAGGGAGGATCTTCCCTGGACGGAGACCTCGCTCGGCACGGACCCCAGCACGGCTCCCGGCTCCCGGCACGGCTCCTGCTCGGAGGCGCCTTCCTGTCGGCTCCTCAGTTTGCTTTCCAACGCGATCACGAGCTTCCACGCTCCCAGCTGCTCCCAACCCTGTTCCCGGGTTCTCACGGCCGTCATGGAGGGCCGGAGGCTGCTCGGTGCTGTCGTTCCCGCAGGCCCCGTGATGGGAACGGGCTCCGGCGCCAGAGGAACGGGTGCACTGGGCCCAGCGGAGAGGAGAGGCTCACAGGCTTCCCACTTCAAACGCCCCTCTGCAGAGCAAACTCACCTCCCGCAATTGCTCTGTGAGCAAACTCACCTCCCGCAATTGCTGTGCGAACAGGTGAACTTAAAGTGCGAACCCGTGGGCACCTGGTCTGAGCTCTCCCACGAATGCCCAAGTGTCTCATTCACTTCACATCCAGGTTGGCTAGCCTCTCGCCCTTCTCTGGCCTGTCCCCCCCCCCCCAGCCCCCCGGCCCCGGGTGTGGGCGCCAGGAGCATGTGAGCTGGGTGAGGGCACAGCAGGACGACACGCAGGGAACGGAAGATGAGTCAGTGCTCGAGGGGACCGGGCTGTGCCACCCCAACGCTGCCTTTCGGGACATGATTTTTTTAAATTGATTTTTTAGAGACAGAGGAAGGGAGGAGGGAGCGAGAGAAACATCAATGTGAGAGAGACGTGGATCGCCTGCCTTCTGCCCCACACCCGGGCATTGCCCTGACCCAGAATCAAACCAGCGACCTCTGGGTGAATGGGGTGGCACCTAACGGACAGCACCACCCGGCCAGGCTGGGACCTGACTTCAACGCTGGTCATTAAGAAACTAAAGGCTCAGGAAGGAGCTTTGACCCCCCACTGAGCGCGGGGCCTGTCCCGGAGCCTGGCGAACACTCACCGACAGCACACACCACCCCCACTCCTGAGATCCAGACCCGTCCACGCCCCCTCTTCTCCTCGGTCCAAAGCGGGGTACACACCCAGGCTGCCGCACTCACTGTCTCTGGATTTCCGTGCTATGTGAGCCCCAGGCACATGCATCAAACGGTATTTCCTCCCGTTAATCTGTCTCTGTTAACTGACTATCCGCTCAGCTAGCCCAGTGGTCGGCAAAGAGCCACCTGCAGCTCTTTGGCCCCTTGGGCTTTTAGCAGAGGTCAGCTTAGGAGGACCCGGATTAAGTTAATAACAAGGTACCTGCCTAAATAGTTTAAGTTAAAAAAAAATGTGGCTCTCCAAAGACAGTCCAATCGCTGTGCTGTGGCTATTTGGCTCTTGAGTTTGCCGACCCCTGGGCTAGCTGAACTGGGGAGCGCGGAGGGAAAGTGCTATTTTTTAGCTCCCCGGGGCCCAGAGGTAAGTCCCAGAGGAAGCATCAGTCAGGCTCTACGGAAACACGGGCCAGCGATGCTGAGTGAACCCCGGCAGGCGTGAGTTTTCAGGGGAAGGGAGGCGCGAGCGGGGAGCCTCCTCCCACGGCCTGGCAGCCGGCGCCTCCCAGGAGCACACGCTGTGCACAGGTGACATGGCGCGACCGACAGACAGCCCAGACACACGCACGTGCCGGTCCTCAGGGAACGCAGATAAAGAGCCCCAGAGACAAAGACGCAGGCAAACGCAGCCACCCAGGAATACGAAGGGCCGCTTCAGCATGACTGTCACCCAACAGGCTGAGCCCGCAGGAAGTGAGAAGGAAACACGCGTCTCTGAGGAAGAGCACGCACACCCCGGTGAACAGATCACCGTGTTTGCAAGCCTAGTCCCTGCGCGTGTGGGTGTGCGTGTGGGTGCGTGTGGGCGCGTGTGGGCGCGTGTGGGCGCGTGTGGGCGCGTGTGGGTGCGTGTGGGTGCGTGTGGGTGCGTGTGGGTGTGTGTGGGTGTGCGTGTGGGTGCGTGTGGGCGCGTGTGGGTGTGTGTGGGTGCGTGTGGGTGCGTGTGGGTGCGTGTGGGTGTGCGTGTGGGTGCGTGTGGGTGCGTGTGGGTGTGCGTGTGGGTGCGTGTGGGTGCGTGTGGGTGCGTGTGGGTGCGTGTGGGCGCGTGTGGGTGTGTGTGGGTGCGTGTGGGTGCGTGTGGGTGCGTGTGGGTGCGTGTGGGTGCGTGTGGGTGCGTGTGGGTGCGTGTGGGTGCGTGTGGGTGCGTGTGGGTGCGTGTGGGTGCGTGTGGGTGCGTGTGGGTGCGTGTGGGTGCGTGTGGGTGTGCGTGTGGGTGCGTGTGGGTGCGTGTGGGTGCGTGTGGGTGCGTGTGGGCGCGCGTGGGGGTGTGTGTGGGTGCGTGTGGGTGCGTGTGGGTGCGTGTGGGTGTGCGTGTGGGTGCGTGTGGGTGCGTGTGGGTGCGTGTGGGTGCGTGTGGGTGCGTGTGGGTGCGTGTGGGTGTGCGTGTGGGTGCGTGTGGGTGCGTGTGGGTGCGTGTGGGTGCGTGTGGGTGCGTGTGGGTGCGTGTGGGTGCGTGTGGGTGCGCGTGTGGGTGCGTGTGGGTGCGTGTGGGTGCGTGTGGGTGCGTGTGGGTGCGTGTGGGTGCGTGTGGGTGCATGTGGGTGCGTGTGGGTGCGCGTGTGGGCGCGTGTGGGTGCGTGTGGGTGGGTGGGTGTGGGTACATGTGGCTGTGGGTGTATGTGGATGTGTATGGGCACGCGTGTGTGGGTGCGTGTGGGTGCGCGTGTGGGTGCGTGTGGGTGCGTGTGGGTGGGTGGGTGTGGGTACATGCGGGTGTGAGTATATGTGGATGTGCATAGGCACGCGTGTGTGGGTGCGCATGGGCGCCGGGCCTGGGCCTGAGCCTCAGCGATCCTTATGGTCAGCTCAGGAATTCAGAGGTGCCGTCCTGGATTCGGGGGACAGTGGGTTCCAGGCACCGCACGGCCACCTTGCTTTCTGATGTTAGAAAGGTCTAGAATCCTCTCCAAGCACAGCCTGTCCTAAGCACCTTCTCCTGAACAAAGAAGCAGCCATTCGGCAGGCGTCTAACCGGAAAGACCAGATTCCCTGCTGAGCAGTCGCCAGAGGCCGCCCAGCCCCTCCTCCCAGTTAACCCCTCCTATCCCCCTTAACCCCTTCCCTCCCTCCTGCAGGCCCCAGCCCCTCCCCCCCTTACCTCCCCCCATTAACTCCTCCCCTTCCTCCCTCAGGCTCCAACCCCTCCCCCCACAAACCCCTTCCTTCCCTCTCTCCCACAGACCACAGCTCCCCCTTAACCCCTTCCCTCCCTCCTGCAGGCCCCAGCCCCTCCCCCCCCCCAAACCCCTTCCTTCCCTCTCTCCCACAGACCACAGCTCCCCCTTAACCCCTTCCCTCCCTCCTGCAGGCCCCAGCCCCTCCCCCCCAAACCCCTTCCTTCCCTCTCTCCCACAGACCACAGCCCCCCCCTTAACCCCTTCCCTCCCTCCTGCAGGCCCCAGCACCTCCCTCAGGGTTAACCCCTCCCACCCCCCATTAGCCCCTTCCTTCCCTCCCGCAGGCCCCAGAATGCCACGTCCAAACACCGTGCAGGTTCTTTGCCTTTTAAGAATCTCGCTCTGGCCCTTGCTGGTTTGGCTCCGTGGATAAAGCACCAGCCTGAGAACTGGAGGGTCCCGGCTTCGATTGCAGTCAAGGGCACATGCCTAGGTTGCGGGCTCGATCCCCAGTTGGGGGCGTGCAGGAGGCAGCTGGTCATGATTCTCCCTCATTACTGATGTTTCACTCTCTCTGTCCCTCTTCCTTCCTCTCTGAAATCAATAAAAAATTAAAATTCAAAAAAAAAAAAAAAGAATCCCGCTCTCCGGTGAGAGTCCTCCTGCCTGAGGATTTCCGGGGACAGAGCCTCCCTGTCACCCGCCACCGTCCCACGGGGCCGCCACGGAGGCAGTAACCGCGCCGCCCGCCATTGCAGACTTAGGTGTCACCTTCCTCCCCCGCGCACCCTTTGGATAGGAAGGAAGACAGAATTGGTGATCCTGGCCATTCCTCACATCATTGGGTCCACAAGCAATGGGTTCCGGGTGCCTCCTCCGTTACCGCCGGGCCCGCTGTCACCGGTCACCACCGCACGTCACCAGTAACGCCAGCCTGTGCCCCCCCCCCCCCCCAGGGAGTGCGCAGTCAGTGAGCGGGCTTTTTCTCTCTTGGGTTTAAGCGTGTAGATTTTTTTTTTCGTGTATTAAATATGAGAAGTTTCCGTCATTAAAAGTCCTGTGATCGCCCTGGCCGGTGCGGCTCGATTGGTCGGGCGTCATCCCGTGAAACACCGAAAGGTTACCGGTTCACTCCCCGTCCGGCACACGCCTGGGTTTCTGGGAGTGTATGGAGGCAACCAATCAATGTTCCTCTCTCTCTCTCTCTCTCTCTCTCTCTCTCCTCCTTCCTCTCTCTAACATCAATAATGACGAAAATTGAAGCATCCATCTTTTATTAAAAACTAATAAAGAGAATGCTCATGAGAGTAAAGGTTCTTCTTTCCTACCAGAGCAAGATACGCCTTCTTCCTCTTCCTTTCCTCTGCCAGGGAAGGTGGGAAAGGTTAAACCCGGGCACGCACACACGCACGCACACACGCACGCACACACGCACGCACGCACGCACGCACACAGAAGACAAACACTCACTGATGGCCATGGTCTGGAGGAGGGGACTGCGGCAGGCGGTGCCGGCAAAGGTGTGAATCACACCACCGTTTGGCAGGTAAGGCAGTGATCGGTATCAAAGGCCTCGTGGCTTACTCCCTCCGACCCGGTGATGCTGTGGGTCAGGAGGGTCTGAGGAAGTCTCGGGGAGCCGGATGCTCATGTCAGCATGGTCCCCAGTGGTGAACGTGGACTCGGCCGTGGGAAACGGAAAAGCTGAACTGGGGTTCCGGGTGACGGAGGTCAGGGAACCAGGTGGCAGAGCGTGTCTCTCTTGCCCTGGGGCAGCTGCACACAGGGAGGTACGTGACCCGCATGCAGTACGTCACACCGGGCACGTGATCTGTGTACTAGGACGTCATGCCTGGCATGTGATCTGTGTACAATGACGTCACACGGGGCACATGATCTGGGCCCCGGATCCTGCAGAAACCGAGATTAGTTTAACAAACTACAATCTACCAATGAGTGAGATGTCTAACACTCAAGAATTGCGTTAAACATTTTTGCTCAAGAGTATAAAATTCCTGTACATTTCTCATTTCCTGTCCGGGGACTCTACCAGTGAATGACAATGAGTGCACATATGGCTTAGTACCCGTCGGCGTGTCCCAGCCGGTGTGCCCAGGGCTTCCTGGACCCGTCCATGCATCGTCACCCAGCGGGCACTGCCCTGTACAAGCAGGTAAACTGAGGCACGGGTTGCTTAAGGAATTTGCCCAGGTGCCCCCGCCCGGGATGGGCAAGGCTGGAGCTGGGACCGGGCAGGCAGCATCCGATGCCTCCCTGCGGCTGAGGCGCCTGGTCAGATACAAAAGCAGGGACGGAGCGTAGGGCCCTGGACGGATGTGGGAAAGGCACTGGGCTGGGGTCCGTCGGAGCGGGGGAAGGAGGAAAGAGATGGTCACGGAAGCCTCATGGATGACTGGGGGTTGGGGCCAATCGGAGCCTTGGGGAGGGCAGGCAGGCTGGCGAAGAACATTCCAGGCCAAGGTCGAAAGGTCGGACGGAGGAGCCCCTGGCCTGTCCCCGCGGCTGGAAGAGCTTGGAGGAGAGGGAGGAAGGCAGGCAGGAACGAAGCGGCAGGGCCCCGTGCTTGCCGCCCTTACCCTTACTGCGGGCTACCTCTTGGCTTTTCTTTTGTTCTCCTTCCGGTGAGAGATGAAGATGGGAGGGGGCTGAGTGGCAGAGTGACGTGAGTGGGCCGTCATAGGACATCCTCTGAGGACTCCGGGATGTGAGAGGGGCCAGGCTGGGCTGAAGGACCCCTCCCCGGTGCACAAATTTCGTGCACTGGGCCCCTAGTATGTATGTGCATACACACACACACACACACACACACACAACACACACACACACACTGAGTGGCCAGATCACTATTGCGTTCAGAGATCACAATAATCTGGCCACTCAGTGCGTACGGTCCAGCATGAGCTGCATGACACGGCAGAGAATCACCACGGCGAGTCACCGGGGGAAAGCGGACGTGTGTCAGAGAGTGACTCTCACTCTCCGGGGGAAGGGCCACTTCCACTTCCATCGCCGGCCCATCAGGAGCCAACACGTGGTCCTCCTGTCCGTGACCGTGGCCGCTCATCGTGCGCCCACAGGCTGCCTCGGGGGTTCGGGGTCATGCTCAATGCCCCCGGGTCTCTGAACACTCACTCTCAACCTCTCCCCACCTCGTCACAGACGTCACTGACTGTGCTTGGAACCGTTCTCAACTAGTAATCCGTGGATTCGTCTCTGAGTCGCCCTGAGCTGGACTGAAGGGGAGAGTGTTGGTTGTTGGAGCAGCACCCAGAGAGAGTAGTGGGGGCGGACACAGCAGGGTCCGAAGCTGGATGAGCCTGTGCATATTGGAGGAATTATTATATATATATATATTTTTTTTTTTTTAAATATATCTTTATTGATTTTTTACAGAGAGGAAGGGAGAGAGATAGAGAGCTAGAAATGTCGATGAGAGAGAAACATCGACCAGCTACCTCTTGCACACCCCCTACTGGGGATGTGCCCGCAACCAAGGTACATGCCCCTGACCAGAATCGAACCTGGGACCTTTCAGTCCGCAGACCGACGCTCTATCCACTGAGCCACACCGGTTTCGGCTTAAATATATTTTTATTGATTTCAGAGAGGAAGGGAGAGGCAGAGACAGAAACATCAATGATGAGAGAGAGTCACTGACCAGCTTCCTCCTGCACGTCCCACACTGGGGACTGAACACACAACCCAGCCATGTGCCCTGACCGGGAATCAAGCCAGCACCAAGTCTTGGCTCACAGGTTGACCCTCAACCACGGAGCCATGCCAGCTGGGCGTGGGGGAATGCTTTTGATCATCCCTGGAGCAGGTCAGTACAATTCAGGGCAGGGTGCAGGCATACCTGGAGGGACAGATATAGACTATCGGCTTTTCATAATGAGCGGGAACAGCTCCTCCCGTAGGGATCTCAAAAACAAGGAAAAGGAGAAGATCTTGGAGTTTTCCAACCTCCCCCCCGTCCCCACCCCTCTCCCCACTCCCCGGCTTCTCAGCTAAAGGAGCAGCATCCAGAAGAGCCCTCCTCGCGAGAACAGTCAAGATCTCACGTGTGTGCACACTCCTCGGGAATCCTCTTAGTCATCGGGGAAGGAGCCGGCGGGAGTGCCAGGTCTGGGCGGGCTCGGCCTGCTGTGAACTATGAGCTCAGCCCTGAGCACACAGCCGTTCCGATCCTGGCCCTGAGGGACAAACCTGACAGTGGGGACGACGCAGCACCGCCAAAGGGCTGGGTGAGCGACACGTGTGCCTCCCGCAGGCCCGTGCCTGGCGCACTGCTGCCCGGACTGCCTCCCTCTGAGATCAGACCCCCCAGCCGGTTGGGGGTCCTTCGAGGCAGCCTCGGGGCCGTCCAGGGCGCTCGCCCCACCGCTCTGAGCTCGGCGCTGGGCCGCTGGGCTGCAGACGCGCTGGCCTGAGCCGGGCGTTGGGAGGGCTCCCTCCCTGGCTCCCAGGCGCCACTCCCGCCCTCCCAGCCCAGATCCCCGGTCGCACGGCCCACCCGCACGTTGCCTGCCCGACCGCAGGACGTAGACACCGTCTCCTGTGTTTTGATCACACGGGGCTCACTGTCTCCACCGGACCAGAGTCAGGGGCGGGGGTCCAGGCCGGCCCAGCGAGCGCTGCACACGGTGGACACCCCGCCGGACAGGGGCTTCGGTCCCCTCGCCGCCCCCTGGACGCGCCCCCGGGCAGGAGGCGGAGGGACGGGCAGAGGATGGGCACCTCACTCGGCAGCGCGTCAGGCCTCAGTGGCTGTGGCTCTGTCGCCCCTGAACGCCCCTCATTGCACGGGGAGGTAGAGAGATGGGGTTTTTAAGCTGGATACTCCGCTGATCCGAACAAAGTCGGGGTTCCATGAATAAGAGAAGAGGGAAGGATGAGTATTGGGGAGGCACCCAGCAAAGAAGCTTCCTCTGCAGCCATGCGGACCCGGCACCCAGGCCAGGCCAGGCCAGGCCCGTACACAGCGAGCACGCCATAGAACAGCAACGCCGTGAGCGCTCTCCCGGTGGCAAGGCCAGTCCTTTCTTCTCACGGAAACGCAGGCTGGAGGCGTTCGCACGCCTTATAAGGCCAGCGCTCTGACGGCTATGTGGGGAGAAGCACTGGGAAAATATCTGGGGTGAAAACTTGATCCATGTGGTAAGAGGAAAACAGGGCCTTCGTATTCATAAGGGACATGCTCTCAGGTCATGGGAACCAAAAATGTCACATCGGAGAAAGCCGGAAATAGCTCTATAGCATCTGGCAATGGACGTGGGAGGCGGCGGCCAGCACTCAGATACGGCTGCCTTCTCCTCCTCTCCGTGAGAGAGAGACACGTCTCTTTATTAAAATATATTCTTGTTGATTTCAGAGGGGAAGGAAGAGGAAGAGAATCACTGATTGGCTGCCTCCTGCACACCCCTCACTCCTCACTGGGGATCAAGCCCCCCCAGCCGGGCAGGTGCCCTGACCAGGAATCGAACCAGGGCCTCCTGGTTCATAGTCAGCGCTCCACCTCGGAGCCCCACGGCGAGGGCAGAGAGACGAGTCTTTAGAAACTGAATTAAACGACAGGAAGCTCTTTGAAACGCTTCGTCCACTCACGTACCCAACACTGTGGGAACAGCACTGTATTATTAGGTCCCAGGAGGGCAGCGATCACCAAGCACACATGGTCTGGGCCCGCATGGCCCCTCTTTGCTTGTTGGGGTCGTGGGGCAAGACAACAGAGAAATAAAAGCCCTGGCCAACCATGGACGTGTAACTAAGTGGAACAACAAATCGATGTTCTCTCTCTCTCTCTCTCTCTCTCTCTCTCTCTCTCTCTCTCCTCCTTTCTTCTCTCCCTTTCTCTCTTTCTCCAAAATCAATCAGACAATAAAAGTTCTGGGAAAAGAAACAAATTCATACCAGTGGTCAATGCTCTGAGATGCTGTGACACTGAATAACGAGACGAGGTCACATCGCCGCCCAGGACCCAGAAGGACCCTCAGAAGGTCTGGAAGGAGCACCAGGGGGCAGAAATCGGGGGGCAAGGCGCCCACTGCTCTGATGACACCTCCTGCTGCTCGCCTGCCCGCCCTGGCCAGCCCACTGTCCCCTGAACACGCCAAGCACACGCTCGCCTCAGCCCTCGGCACGGACTGTCCTCCCGCTCTCTCCTTAACGCTCTCCCCTCCGTCCTCCCGCCCCCGCTGACTCAGATCGCTGCCCAAGGAGGCGAGCGGGAGCCGGATGCGGCCGCCGTCACGTTCATTCCGGCATGGGTTCCACACACACTGACTGAGTGCCAGGCCCCGCTCTGGCCGCCCGGGGATGTAATGGGGAGACACGGGGCGAGTTTCCTGCTGGCACAGGTCCTGCCTTCCAGTTGGAGAAATGGCCAGATACAAACCTAAAAAGTCAGCGGGCGGTACGTGTAAGTGGGTGCGAGTTTTTACTGCAGACGGTGCCTTTCGGGAGAAGTGAGCCGACAGCTCAAGGATCTAAGGGAAGACTGGGCGAGGGAGGGTCGGCGGGGGGGCGGAGGGGCGGGGGAGGGGGGTCGGCGGGGGGGCGGAGGGGTGGGGGTGGGGGAGAGACTGAGGCAGAGACACAGCAAGCACAGAGGCCCTAAGGCAAAGCTATCTTTCAAAACACCGCCAAGAATCTTTCTCAACAAAGCTGCTAAAAACTACATCAACTATCTGAGCTACCCAGTGTGGCGCAGCGGTTAGAGGGTCGAGGATTCTATTCCTGGTCAAGGGCATGTGTCTGGGTTGCAGGTTTGATCCCCAGCCCCAGCTGGGGTGTGGGTGGGGCAAGCAATCGATGTGTTTCTCTCGCATCAATGGTTCTCTCTCTAGTCTCTCTCTTCCTCTCTAAAAAAAATCAGGGGGAAAAACATCCTCACTCCTTGGATGAGGCTTAACAACAACAATTATATTAAAAGCTTGTATCCCCCAGAAAGAGACACTGAAGTCCCTGCCCCCAGTGCCTTAAAATGTGACCTTATTTGGAAAAGGGCTCTGGCCGATGCCATTCCTGAGGGTGAGGTCACACGGAGGAGGGCGGGCCCTCCATCCACGTGACGATGGGGCCGAGATGGGAGGGAGGCAGCTGTGAGGCAGGGGGCACCCGGGCTGCCAGCCGACCGCCGGGAGCCGCTGGCGAAGGCTCCGGAGGATCTACCCGGAGCCACGGGGAGCAGGGCCCCGCCGACTCCTGGATTTCGGGTTCTGGCCTCCAGAGCTGGGTCACGATAAATGCCTGTCGTGTTAAGCCACCCAGTGTGTGTCACGTTGTCATGGCAACCCTGGGAAACAGATGCCTATCAGACAGCCCGGGTGTGAGCCGAGGGCAGAGGTCAGGGCTGAAGATAAACATCTGGAGGCAGAACGCCTTCAGCCAGCAGACCGGACGTTACTGGACAGCAACACCCGACCAGGTGCTGCCCACGGACGACAGCGGGGGAGCCACAGCTGGCCTGCGCGTGCTGAGGCACCTGTCCGAACGGAAGAGGAGCCGAGCAGGCCGCCGTGGGACTGGGCGAACAGCAGAGAAAATCACCCTGCAATAGGCCCTCAGACAACACACATGTAACACTCCAGCCATTTGATTAATATAATAAAAATGTCTTAAACCAGAGGAAACGCAGCAACTGGATATAGACGGCAGTTACCAGTCACCCTGTGATATCGTTAAGCCTCAAAGGGTCAGACAAAGAAAGCAGCCCACGGCGATGCCACAACTGGGATAGAATTAGCGGGTATAAAAGGAGAAAAATGAAGCATGAGACAACGCTTTCAGGACACAGGTCTCTCTGATAAGAAGGTGTCAAATTCTAGAACAGAACTTAGTCATATTCTCAGATACCAACCGCAACAACAACAAAAAGGAACACAGGGAAGAGGGTACCTTGAAGTCGTTGAAACTTACCAACTATTCATATGAGCATAACCCATGGGCACAGGCAGTGGGGGGGCGAGGCATGTGCTGGGGAGTAGGGGTGGCCAGGGAGAGGTCAATGGGGGAAGGAGACACATGCAATACTTTAAACAATAAAGACTTTTTTTTTTTTTAAACTTACAAACTATAAAACGTAAAGTTCAGGACACGTCAGACCATCATGACAGTAACACAGAAAACTGTAAGACCTCAGCTTGTAAAACTGTCTTAAATTTAAAATCATGTCCGTGAGCAACATGTGCCCGGAAATGCGTCATCCCTGATGGCGTGATTGGCCTGGCTGGTTGGTGAGGCCCAGCATGGCCCTTCCGGAGCTAAAGCTTGCTTTTTAAAAAAAAATATACATATTCGTATTGATTTCAGAGAGAAAGGGAGAGGGAGAGAGAGAGAAACATCAATGATGAGAATCATTGATCGGCCGCCTCGTGAGGACCAAGCCCACAACCCGGGCATGAGCCCCGACAGGGAGTCGAACGGGACCTCCAGGTTCATAGGTCAACACCCAATCACTGAGCCACCCTGGCCGGTGCCAGCTTTTCACCGAGAAGCTGCTGCTCCTCCTCCAGGAACTTTACTCAGTTATGGCTGTTTTTTAAAATTTTATTTCTTTTTCCAAAAAGTCTGTTAAGATGCCCATTTTTAAAGAAATCTCATTGCCTCTGAACTCCAGGTCCAGATTTGTATTCCAGGAGCCTGGCGGTCGGTCGCATTGGAGCCTGTGCAGAATCCATTTCACCGGCCACGGTCCTGGGGCGGCGGGAGTGGGCGTCTGGCCGCCGCGGGGGTTTCCTGCCTCCGCGGAGCGATGAGCTCTCTCGTTATGACATTGTTATGTCACCGGGATGCGCCGCCTGCCAAGCCCCGTCTCAGACAGCTCTGTGGGTTTTCCCGAATTCCCTCCAGCAACCTAAACCCTCCGCGTCCCTGCCAGCTCCCAGGGACGTTAAGCAGGGGCTGTGCAGGAAATATAAAGTGACTAACGGTTGCACAACCCTCCGCGTGGCATTTTCCGTGGCGGGGGAGCGAGCTCGAGGGGACGGCGGAAACAGTGCACAGTTCACACAGCGCGAGGGTCGTCCTTAGACTCCGGGAGAAGCCCGGGTCCTGCCGGAAGGCCTGAATGTTTTCATTAGAAACCTCTTTGCTTTTTTCTTTCTTTCTTTTTTTTTTACATATTTATATTGATTTCAGAGAGGAAGGGAGAGGGAGAGAGAGAAGCATCAATGACGAGAGAGAATCATTGATCAGCTGCCTCCTGCACACTCCCCCCGCCCCCCACTAGGGATCAAGCTCGCACCCTGGGCCTGTGCCCTGACCGGAACCGTGACCTCCTGGCTCATAGGCCGATGCTCGACCACTGAGCCATGCTGGCTGGGCTCGCTTTTGCCGTAGTGGCCATAATTTAACACCATCAGGCCTGTGCCTTAGCAAAGGCCCGCTTGAAACGTTTCGCAGACAATCACCTTTCTCCTCTAAATCACCTTTCTCTAATAAACTCACGATCAGCTGAAATCAAGAGCTGTCAAAGGGATGCAGGCTTTTCTGTTCAAACCGAACAAGCCACAGTCATTGGAGATGGCATTGTTATGCCTCAAGAAAATGGAAAATCGAAGGGAGTGAATGCTCATGGGTGCCCCGGTGCAGACGGGGACTGTGGAGAGACAAGCACGCGTGGGCAGGGCTGAGCCTGTGACGAGCCCGGGGAGCCGGGGAGCGACCCGGTTCTCAGGGAAGCGTGGGGCTCGAACAGAGTCCAGGTCCAAGGTCACCCTCGGGCGCCTGGACCCAGAACAGCCAGAGGCCGGGAAGCACACGTGACCTGCTTGGCACGCACTAAAAAGAGACGCCGCACAGCGAGGAAAACAGACGTTTCCTGGCCAGGATCCTCTGCCTTTGGAATTCCCTCTGTGTTAGGTATAACGGGAGTCAGAACACTCAGCGAAAACCTCACATTTGTAGCGGGCTTGTTTTACTGTAGATGTTTCTGTGGTGGCTGAGTTTAGTCACTAATGCCAATCATAGTGTGTGAATGTACCCAACATAGCAAAGTTTTAAAAGTTAAATAAGTGTGCTCGCTCTCTCTAACATATATATATATATATATATTAAAAAGCATACTTGTGCCTGGCCAGTGTGGCTCAGGGGTTGAGTGTTGACCTCTGAGCCAGAAGGTCACAGTTCGATTCCCGGTCAGGGCACAAGCCCAGATTGCAGGCTCTATCCCCAGTGTGGGGCGTGCTGGGGGCAGCCGATCCATCATTCTCTCTCTCACCATGGATGTTCCTCTCTCTCTCTCCCTCTCCCTTCTTCTCTAAAGTAAAAAAAAGTCAATGTAGGCCACACGCGCCGATCTGGAGCAGATACAGCTTCGGGCCTTCGCCAGAACAAGGAAGCCATACCCGCCCCCAGGTCTCTGTCTGAGCACCTGTCAGTTGCTGGTTTCTCGGGAAGACACCTATCCCCCCTCTACTTTTGTGAAGTTCCCTCTCGGTTCCAATAAGCAGCGTGAGCTTCCTCTTCCCCGGGGAGCAAACCCGGAAAGTGGGGAGCCCCGCTGGGGGCCGCGTCCTCGGCGCCCCGGACCCGCCTCACGGACCCGTGAGCTCCCCAGCCCAGTCCTCGCCCACCCTCCCGCGCACACGGCGGAGCCAGATGGAAACTCCACTGACTCAATTAAAACACCCTAATTGGGCATCAAATTTCTCCCGAAAATGTTCCTTCCCAGCATCACAGATGAGGTAGCGTGTGGGTGTCGGATGTACGACTCAGAGGAAATGTGCTCTTTCTGTCCAAACAAATCATCCCCGTTCCCTTCGCTAACTCCCTCATTGGCTCCTGGAAATGATCAAATGGAGGATGTGGGACTGTAACTGCTCAGACGTTCAAAAGGCTTATTCAGTGATGGAAACAAGCAGAGTCAAACCGCCGCTAAGTCATCCCCAGATTAATCTGTGCTTCCTGGCAAAGCCAGACCCCAAAGCCGGAGGCGCCATGTGGGTCCGGACACATACAGGCGCTCTGCCTTTCAGATACCAGCACTTTGCTCTTCCTTGCAGTTCACACAGTATGTTCATGTGTTGGGGTTTTTAAAAATATATTTTATTGATTTTTTACAGAGAGAAAGGGAGAGTAGAGAGAAACATCGATGAGAGAGAAACATGGATCAGCTGCCTCCTGCACACCTCCTACTGGGGATGTGCCTGCAACCAAGGTACATGCCCTTGACCCGAATCGAACCTGGGACCTTTCAGTCTGCAGGCCGACGCTCTATCCACTGAGACAAGGAAGAATATTAATGTTTTAAAGACCTGGTCTTAAGGCTTTCTGCTCTAACATGAGCTCCTCGTTTGCAGCGTCACAAATACTGTATGGATTAACCGGATGGCTCGGGGACTCCCACCAACACATCATCCAGGTCCATGAACTGCAACACCAGCAGTTTCCTGGCTGCTGTGTGGTTTCTGTGACAATTCAGAGGGACCCGGACACTCCGCGTTCTGTCCGGCAGAACTGGCCTGACCCGAATGCAGGGATGAGGCGCCTGCCGCCGCCTGGGCTCCCGGGGGGGCAAGGTCGGCATCCGCAGTGACACGCGGCCCTGGTGTGGGATGTGCTGAAAACGGCGCCTGAGCTCTGTGCTCTTCCTCCTCAGAACCATAACATCGTAAGGAGAATATTAACTAAGTTCCGGGCAGGCCGTGCCACACAGCACCTGGCCAGCACTCCGTAAACTGGCACCGAAACAAGGACGGCGAGGAGCTGAGGGGAGATGGTGACCCGTGCTGAGTGGCGTCCTGACTGCGCTCCAGGAACAGGCAAAGCGCGTCTGTAAAGGATGCTGGGTGCTGACCTAGCCAGTGTGGCTCAGTGGATAGAGTGTCGGCCTGCAGACTAAAGGGTCCCAGGATCGATTCCAGTCAAGGGCATGTACCTTGGTTGCAGCACATCCCCAGTAGGGAGTGTGCAGAAGGCAGATCGATGTTTCTCTCTCATCGATGTTTCTAACTCTATCCCTCTCCCTTCCTCTCTGTAAAAAATCAATAAGATATATTAAAAAAAAAAAAAAAAAGAATTCTTGATGGTGATAATAAACAGCCATGTCACTGGTTTTTACACTGAGTGGCCAGATTATGATGATCTCTGAATGCATAATAATCTGGCCACTCAGTGTATATCCTATATAATAAAAGGCTAATATGCAAATTGTCTCCTCACCAGGAGTTCAACCAGCAGGCAGGCTGGCCAACTGCCCATGTTCCCTCCCCCTGGCCAGGCTGGCTGGACCCCACCCATGCACGAATTCATGCACCAGGCCTCTGAGTGGCCAGATTATTATGCGTTCAGAGATCATAACAATCTGGCCACTCAGTGCATATTTACCACCCTATACTTTCATTGTCATTTTTTTTAGTGTATTCTTTCTACTAATTAAAAAAAACACTGCTGTAAGACAGTGTATCCTCACATAGCTCAGCCTTACTCTGTCTCCATTGTGTCTTGTCTCTTGCGCTTGATTCAATCTCAGGTTGTTTTGTGCAGGGACGTGCCAGGCAGGCTGGTGGCGAAGAGCAGCAGTAGCCTCAGCCTGCGCAGGCAGCACCGTCCGTGTCTGTGTCCGTGTCTGTGTCCGTGTCTGTGTCCGTGTCTGTGTCCGTGTCAGGGGGCCCTGAGGCTCTCACATGGCGTCACCGCCCAATGACGCCCTGTCTGCAGCGGCGCATGCCTGCACGTGCTTGTGTACACCTTGGCCTGTGCATGCCTTGGTGGAAAGGCAAAACATTTCCCCTGAGAATTCACACGTTCATCTTCGTGCAGGTCAGAACCCACATTATCTGTGCGGTGGCCCCGAAATTCTCAGCCAAACATTCAGTTTACTCATGCGTCTGGGGTATCTGGCATAAACAAACACAGGGTTAGAATTCCCGCAGATAAAGTTCCAACGACTATGAGCTGGGGATCAAAAGCACAAAATGCAGGAGGAAACAAGTTGCTAAAATAAGACGAAGCAGAAAACACTAGCAGCGGTAGATCCAGCAGAGACTGCGGATGTTGGAATTGGTAGCTACCAACTGTAAAACATTAAGCTTACTAAAACTAAAGAAAGAAAAGGAAAGAAAAGGCAGTTAGCAAAAATGACCAAGGACATGTGAAATAAAGCCAAATACAGTATGTAAACATGACTATATAATCATTGATCTTATAAAGTCAATTTAGGTTAAGGAGCAGATTTGGTTAAAGAGAGCAATCACCAATTGGAAGGCAGATTTGAAGAAATCACACATAACCCAGCCCAGAGACAGGAACAGAAAATAGAAAGGAGTTAGACCCACAGGACAGAGGAAGGTCTGTCACTCATGTGAACACAGTCACAGAAGGGGAAACAATGGGAATAATGCCTGACCGTGTTCCAGAACTGGTGAAACACAACCGTTCTCAGACACAGAGGAACGTGCTTCCATAGACTGGCTGTAAATGAACAGTCACCCACCAACAGACAGAAAGACTTCTAAGACGGGAAGGAAAGACATCACCTATGAGAATGGGCTGTTAGGCTGCGGACTGACTTTTCCTTCAGTCACAATAGTATGGGAAGACCATGGAAGGAAAAAACACTTCCAAACTGCTGAGGAAAAACTTAAGAGTTATATATAGCCGAAACCAGTTTGGCTCAGTGGATAAAGCATCGGCCTGCGGACTGAAGGGTCCCAGGTTCGATTCCGGTCAAGGGCATGTACCTTGGCTGCGGGCACATCCCCAGTGGGAGGTGTGCAGGAGGCAGCTGATCCATGTTTCTCTCTCATCGATGTTCCTAACTCTCTATCCATCTCCCTTTCTCTCTGTAAAAAAATCAATAAAAAAATATATTTAAAAAAAGAGTTATATATATACCTTGGTTGCGGCACATCCCCAGCAGGCTGTCATATATATGATGTTATCTTTTAAGAAGGAGGGCGAAAAGAAGACATTTTCAAGCAAAAGAGTTTTCAACCAGCAAATCAAGCCTACGTGAACTTCGGAAAGAAATGCGCTGTAGAAAGAACACTAACCCTGAAACAGTATCTGAGCGGTAAGAGGGGAAGCCAGTTAAATCTGGATAAACGCTGACTGTCTACATGAACGATCATGACAATGTCCGATCGGGGTGCTCCGGAGAGACTGACATTCTAAACAAGAACATGAACCCTGGGACCATGTTCTCAGAGTATCCCCGGCGCTCTCTCAGGAGGGCAGAGATGCTGGCTTCAGACTTAGCTATGCCAAGTGTGGGTTTCACAATCTCTACATGACCACTGAGAGGAAAAGCCTGGGCCTGCGTCCCAGCTCAACTTCTGCCCGACTCTGCGTCCCCACGTCCCTTCCACGGACCCCAAGAGCAGGCGAGCCACTTCCTCCGCCGCAAAGCCTGCTTCCCGAGGGGTCCCTCTGCCACCACGACCCCGGGGGAGGCCCGGGAACAGGAGGAGCGGAGAGAAGCAGAGATTAGACACTGGCGCCATTCGCATAGAGCCGTGCTTGTCCTTCACTATGTTTTCGCTGTGGTCAATGTATTCTTGCTTGCTTTTTTTTTTTTTTTTTTAAAGGAAGGAAACCACTGCCCTAGAACAGTGGTCGGCAAACTGCGGCTCGAGAGCCACATGCGGCTCTTTGGCCCCTTGAGTGTGGCTCTTCCACAAAATACCACGGCCTGGGCGAGTCCATTTTGAAGAAGTGGCGTGAGAAGAAGCTGAAGTTTAAACAATGTGGCTCTCCAAAGAAATTCCAGCCGTTGTGCTGTTGGTATCTGGCTCTGGGGGCTGATGCGTTTGCCGACCGCGGGTAGAGGCCCTGAGGAAGGTTTGGAGCTGGAAGAGATGGCCGAGTTAGGAACAAAGGGCTCCAGCTGAGCATCCAAGAGAGAGAGGAGCCCAGCGCGGAAAGGACGGGGAGGCATCGGAAGGGGTGACAAGGCCGTGTCTTCGAGGTCAAAGACAAGAAAACGTCAAGAGATGTGCTCACAGTTTTAGACGCTTATCTTCCAGAGAAGAAACTGGGGCTGTGGACACTTGACGAATACTCATGGCCCGGCTCTCCCCCCTCCATCTCCCCCCACAGCCCACGCTCCGCTTTGCCGTAGGAAACCGCCCCTCCCCTCGCAGTGATGCCCTTCAGTGGGGGCCGATTCCACCCGGAAGCCAAGGCTGGGCTCAGCTCAGCTGCCGATCTGGGCACCGCGCTCCCTGGCTTCAGTCCCAACTAATGAGAACCAGCCCAGGTTTTTGTTCAAACCTTTAAATAAGCTGTTTATTTTGTTGTTTTGTTTGTTTGTTTTTGACTGAATGACTCTAAAGTGTAGCTGTCGCCGTTAGAGACCTGATGGGTGCCATGGCAGTGCCCACAGCTCCGCGCCCGTAGACGGTCCAGCTCTGATTCCTTGTTATGTTTCACAGATCTGAGTGGGACTTTCTGTCACCAGCAAATCCTAAAATCCCAACTGATAACACGAGGATAGGTATTCCACATTCAATTCCATCTTTATCTACGTCTTTTCACTAAACATGGGAAGGGAAGAGTCTGTACTTGCTGAGAGTACACCAGCCGCCTCGGGTTGAGTCCCAGGTTTGGCTCCGTACGGCACCTCAGCACAGACTGGGCACGGGCACCTCAGCACAGACTGGGCACGGGCACCTCAGCACAGACTGGGCGCGGGCACCTCAGCACAGACTGGGCGCGGGCACCTCAGCACAGACTGGGCGCGGGCACCTCAGCACAGACTGGGCGCGGGCATGGCAGTACAGACAGGGCACGGGGTGGATGTGACGTGAAATCAGTGAACGCACCCAGAGCCTCCGAGCAGGCCCCGTCCTCAGGAAACGCTATGGAAATGTCAGCTCTTCGTCTTTGTTCCGCTTCCAAAGTCCTCGCGGCATCCTGTGGATAGCTGGAGAGAGACGCCGTGGCCTCCGTGGCCAGTGTTTCACCGTCGTGAACACCACGGCCTGGCCGCCTCTGGGCAGGAAGCTCTCCCGGCTGGTGACTGCGCCCTGGGTTCAGAGCGCTGGCGGACACCCTGGCGCTTAGAGCTTGAAGGAGGTAGACTTTACAGCCTTGATCCAAAGACTCCTGTGCTTTTACACCAACGAGCTGCTTGCACTCACCCACTCTCCCCCCCGTAAGTTAAGCTTATGCCTGAGACCAAGGGAGTCGCCACGCACCGCAGGAGACGCAAAAATGTTGTCTTTGCTGGGATCACACAACCAGGCTGACCAAGTGCTCAAGGAAGTTCAACATCGAAGCAGCCAGAAAGCTCCCCTAAGTGGGGGATTTCCTGAATTTTACTCCCACGTGGTGAGCTGAATGTCTGTAGTGTTTCCGCTGGACGCCCTGGTGCCCTCCGCATTAATAGGGAGTAGATCTTATTGTTTCTTCATCAGTGAGAACTAGGTTTCTATCACATTTTTCCTAAACAGCTTTCATTAATCACAGCACCCTACAGTTAAGGACATAATCACACACATTTATAACAGAAGCATAGGAATGACCTCCCTTCTCAATTACACTGTCAAATATGCCTTTTTACTGGGGGAGGGGTAGAGAGGGGACAAAAGCTGCCATCTTTAAAATATCCACAATCATACACCACCATTATTTGCATTAAAAGTGTCATCAGGAACTTTCATTCCATGGTCTTAGACTAAGTTGTCTCGAGAGTTCAGAAACAACTCGGAAGAAATGATGTTGGCGAGCAGACTGGGAAAAGTTAACTACAGTATTACCCCTGTCCACCTCATCCTCACAACAGACCTGAGCTCGTATCTTCCTTTACGAAAGGAATATTTACCCCAAAGCCCTAGCGGTGTCTCCAGGGGGCATGTGAACTTGGGCGAAGTCGTAGACACCAAAGCATTTAATGCAGAAGGTCATGTACATCCACCTGTATTTCCCCACACAGGCCGCAGGCCTGTTACCCGAGTGGGCAGGACCCAGGGGCTGACCAAACACCTGCGTGTGCTTCTCGTCCCCCCAGCTCCCCACCTACTTCCCGATCACTACCCAAGACTGCGGCCGGCCTGGTGGCCGGAGCTGGAGCTGGGGCCCCCGCGGAAAGGATGTGTCAGAGCTAAAGAGAGCTCAGCACCCCCACCCCACCCAGAAGTTGTAACTCTTGCTCATCCAGTGTCTAGGGGCAACGAGAGGGACCTCTCTCTAGCACAGAGACGTAGGCATGTGCCTGTCCACTCCAGACTTCTTCAGTGGTTCTCCTCATCTTAACAGAGCCTGGACTTGTGAACACGACACAGTCAAGTAAAATCTGGCCTCGACGCACCCTCTCCAGCCTCACCTCTTACCTTCTTGCCCATGACTAGTGATCTTGACCTTGTCATCGCCCCCCGCCCCCCATTGTCCCACTGCTGCAGCATCCTTCTGTCTGCAGTGTAGACCTCACTTGGTCTGGAACTGCTCTCCTGACAAGCCCCGGTCTGGGCTGGCCTCTCCTGACTCTCCCAGGGCGTCCGCCAGCCCCATCGCCACACCCACAACCACTCCCTGTGCGGTCCGCGACCCTCACAACTGAAAGTTCTCCCAAGAGCGTGGTGGTGTCTCCCTTGCTCGCTGAGGCGAACCTCGCATGGACGGGCACATGGTGGGAGGCCAATAGATATTTATTGACGGATGAATGAATAATTGTATAAAGCAGTGGTTCTCAACCTTCCTAAGGCCGCGACCCTTCGATACAGTTCTTCATGTTGTGGTGACACCCAGCCACAAAACTATTTTCATTGCTACTTCATAACTGTAATTGTGCTACTATTAATGAATCGGAATGTAAATATCTGTGTTTTCCGATGGTCCTAGGCAACCCTGCTAGCGGTTCTCAACCTGTGGGTCGCTGCTGTGGAGCGTGGGTTGGGTGGGATTAACCGCTGCTGTGGAGCCTAAGACCATCGGAAAACAGACATTTACATTACGATTCATTACAGTGATGAGGCAGCAATGAAAATAATGTTATGGCTGGGGGTCACCACAACACGAGGAGCTGTATTAAAGGGTCATGGCATTAGGAAGGTTGAGAACCACTGGGATAAATGACAGAAGGTAGGAATACCAAGAAGTGTATGCAGTCACTGCGCAGATCTCAGTGTCTTTGCCTTCCAGAGGAAATGATAAAGCTATTCCTATTTAAACGTTTCTGCACGAATTAAACCTTTTTTTTTTCCCCCCCAAGGACCCATGCCTCCTGCGGCTGCGGATGAGTGTGGCCTCACAGGTAAGTGCTCACAGACACGGCGACTGGCGCCCTCCCTGCAGAGACCCAGCCGTCTCCCCGCCGCCAGCCCGCCTCTCCGGGTGGCTGTGCCCCAAGTTTCACTTTGACGGATCCAGCTCTTCGGCTGAAGATTTTATAGCCTCTTATGTGGAAACACTGCAGATAAAGGTAAGACATTTTATCTTATAAATCATTTATGCTCCTGGAAATTTCATGAAACAACCTCCTGGCCCAATTAAGTCACATACACTAATAAGCAACGGAGCATTTTGGAGCCTTGCCAGGAAACGTGTTTCAATATCTCTCAAAAGATATACGACAACAACAACGAGAATAATAATACCGATGAAGGCGGCTAGCCGCCATGGAACCCCAATGGGGGCCAGGCCGGGCTCTAAGTATTTCACACGTACACTCTCACTCCCTGCCCAGCAGCCCTATCGGTGGGGGAGCCCCGTCTTCCAAGAGGCTAAGTCACCTGCCTGAGTCATACAGCCGATGAGCTGGGATTCACACCCACATCCCCCCCGATTCCAGGGCTGGTCGTCACAACACCACTTTTCTGTTTTTAACCCTCTCCCGAGGATATTTTTTCCACTGATTTCTAGAAAGAGTGGGAGGGAGGAAGGAAGGCAGGAGGGGAGAGAGAGAGAGAGAGAGAGAGAAACATCAATTGGTTGCCTCCTGCGCACACCCCTACCAGTGCTGGGAACTGCAACAAAGGTACTTGCCCTCCACAGGCATTCGGATCCTAGGACTGGCGCTCTAACCACTGAGAAACCCGGCCGGGACTACACCATTTTTCTTCTTCTTTTATCCAGAATGAAAGGAAATATGTTGCCAAGGGACTGATTTATTATCTTAGAGCTGATTTCACAGGAGCAAACATTTCAAAGCTTCCTTTTCCCTAACATAACAATCCTATTTCCCACATATGTCGGGCATGCTGAACTATCTGCTTGTGTCCATATAAACATGTCTCATCCGTGTTGGTGGCCATGAAGGTGTGGAATGTATTCCTGAGATCTCTTAAAGAAGGGTTTCCCTGTGTGTTATTTATTTATTTATTTGGCAAGGGACTAGAGCACACCCTACTGGCCAGCTCATAGGAACTGCAGCCTTTCCCTGGGAGAACATGGATTGGTAACATTGGAAGGTACTATCAGATGAATATTTAGAAGAAATTTGAAAAACAACAACAACAACAACAAAACCCTGTCTTGTAATCACCCACATATCAAATGAATGCATCTATAGAACACTAAGAAATTCTAAATGCTTCTAAGTTCTAGAAAGGAGATAGAACTAGAAATAGAATTACCACCAAGAATATCAAATGCCCATTGAAGGTTCCGGAACGTAAGGTAAGTGAAAGGTGGCTCGATTAAAAAATAACTATACAAACAACATCTCTAAAACCCCAACTAAGAAAAAGTCGGTTTTAGGAAGTAGTTAAGCCAACACTTCAAACAGCAGACCGATGAATCAGAGCCAGCTTGCTCAGTCATCTCACCAGCTGAGCATCCTGGGCAGGGGCAGAGTACCCCTAACCCAGGGGTGGGGGTGTGGGGGAGGGATGGAAATTGTAAAGAAGTCTTTTTCCGTGGGACTTTTCGAAGGGCTGCGGAAGCTGGCAGCATGCCTGTGGGTGAATCGCAGCTCTTACCAGCACGCATGCCTTACAGAGACATGCAACAGCACACTACACTAGCCGCCCTGTAAGAAATGCAATTCTTCCTCCCATTGTCATGTTTTTTTAACCGCACACTTATTTATAAATTGGTAATAAATAAATAAATTTAAAGGCATAGTTACATTTGCCAAAACCGGTTTGGCTCACTGGATAGAGCATTGGCCTGCGGACTGAAAGACCCCAGGTTCAATTCCGGCCAAGGGCATGTACCTCGGTTGCGAGCACATCCCCTGTGGGGGTGTGCAGGAGGCAGCTGATAGCTGTTTCTCTCTCAATGATGTTCCTAACTCTCTGTCCCTCCCTCTCCCTTCCTCTCTGTAAAAAAATCAATATATATATATATATATATATTTAAAGGCATAGTTATATATGCCATATATATATATATATATTTTTTTTTTTTTTTAAAGGCATGGTTACATTTAAACCGTGAATGGACCGAAGTCAAGGCTCCAGACTAAGTGTAATAATGCCAACAGCAGCTTCATTGAAAAGATTTCTTTGTTTAAAAGGAGGAACACAAAACCGTTTATAATTAAGAAAGAAAAAACACTTATAACTGAGAGCAATAAACACCGACGTGTGCATTCTCCTGTGGGATTCAAAGACTATGGAAATGTGCGTCCGGGGAGGCGGCAGGCTGGGGGAGAGGGAGCCAGCGTCTCAGCTCAGCAGCAACCCCAGTTTCCCCGGTTCTGAGCCAGAGCCTCCCTTTGTGCTCTCTCCAAGGACAGCTTCTTCTTACACGGAGAGAGGGAAGGGCAACGTGACACTTTGGGTCAATGTGCTTCAGTCTAAGGTTTTAGATGTTATGTTTAGGGTTTTTTACATAAACACACACACCCACACACCATCAGCTAGGAATGTAAATTCAGTGAGAAGTGGCCTCAAAATTAAATGGACTGTGAGAGATGTAAAAGAGACACTGTCTGACTCTAAATGTCCTCCGGCTGCAGGCGGTTTAAAACAAGGGAACTTCAGCACAAAGAGGTGTTCCTCCCTGCACCCCGAGACCAGCGTTCTCCTCGGTGAAAAGTCAGCCGGAATGATCGCCGGATAGGTGCAACCTGCGAGCATTATTTCAAGGTACTTAGCATTTTCCTCTTAAACTCTTCCCCAAACACTCCATTCTTGGCATGTCAGTGGTATAACGAAATAGCCTTAGACTATTGCATCAAAGATCTGCAGGGTATATGAGTCTCACTCACAGGCGAGAGAGCCATAGTGCAGGAATTAGCACCGCAAGCAACATTCAGTAAGCTACCAGCCATAACCGGCTTCCCTCTCCACCCCTCCAATAATAATAATAATAATAATAATAATAATAAATAAGTCCGTTTATTTTGCAAGTTTAAAAGAGAGCAGCAGGGCAAAGAAGTCAGATCCATCACGTATTCCTCGTGTGATTTTATGGCTTTGGATGCTTGACCAACACACGAGCAAATTATTACCGCTCGCAGCCACACAGTCCCCGTGCTAGCGAGTATCCCGGGATCTTCTTTCTCTGAGGGGTGTGTGTGCTGGTTGCTGGGTGACTATCACGGTTTTATGAATAAGGGAATGCCAAAGCATGCCAGCGGGGCGGCGCGGATTACAACCGCATTGAGGCAACTCGGAGCCGCCGCAGCCAGGGCTCCCTTCGGAGGAAACCGGAGCCCGAGGTCCCCATTCAGCAAAAGCTGCCCCCGCCCCGAGCCCTGGTCCTGGCTGTACAACAGCCCGCGGTGAAGCTGCAAACGCAGGTGAAGGCAAAGTGGGGCGGGGTGGGGCACATGAATCTGCACCTTCTGTGAATCAAAAAATATAAATAACCTAATTTGGTAAGAAAACCGGCAATGAGTGGTGACTAATTTCCTCCCTCCTAAACTAACACCGAAGGAAGGAATAAGTAAGCCGAGAACAAAAAGATGGGATTACCCGGGCTGCTGATAAAGAGCACAGATAGGGAAACAGCCCAAAGCTTCGAGCAGGCCCGGGGGAGGCGGGAGGCCTCTCCGGTAAACATTCGTTTATCTGGCAGCTGGAAAAGGGCAGAGAGATACTTCAGATGTTTGTGTGTGTGCCTGTGTGCACACGCGTCATGTGTGTGTGCGTGCGTGTGCATGCGCTCGGAGGCTTGCATTCAAAACTAAGCCTTCGAATTAAATTTTAAAGAATGTAAGTAAATAATAGGGGAGAAAAGGCAAATCCTTTCATGGAGCGCGGAGTTAATGGTTAACCTGATAATGGGGTCGGGATCTCTCGTCCCTGCGGCAGGCCATCCCGGTGAGGCCGCTCGAGGCACCACCACGGGGACCCCCGGGACCCCCGGGCGTTACTGCTGAGCCGCAGGCCCGGCCCGGCCCCGCCGGGAGACCCCGAGGTCAGCGGGAGGCCTCTGGCTCCGTGCAGTCCCGCTCCGGGGGTTTGTTCTGGTTCCAGCTGGAGGGTTTCTGTCTTGTTTGCTTTTTTTCTCACTTTAGTGACTCTTGGTTTGTTATCATTTGTATTATTTATTTTACGGTTAAACTATAAGCCTGAGGTTGCATCACCGGCGGCGCCCGGGAGAGGCTGGCGGGCGCTGCATCCTCGGGCATCAGTGGCCGCGGGCCAGGCCGCGGGCTGGGAGGCCGGCGTGGGCCTGACACGGAGGCCGGCCCGGGGGCCTGTGGGGCCCGTGGGAGGTCCTGGCCGGGCCCACGGCCACGGGGGGCTCTCAAACCCGTGGTCAGGGGGCAGGAGGCTGGCACCCCCTCCGCTCTCCCAGCAGAGGCGGCAGCAGTGCGCCGGCGCCCTCCCTCCGCGGCCCCACGCGGTCCCCGCGCCGCCCCCCGCCCCCCACTCCGTGGCTCGCGTCCCGGGTGACCCCGCTGCCCGGGCACTGTCTGCCCCGCCCCGGCCGTCGCCACCCCGCCCCGGCGCTCGCTGGCCCGCCCACGCTGCGGCCCGCGGCCCGCGGTGAGCCGGGCAGCCCCCCGCGGCTGTGGAGGAGGAAAGCCCCCGCGGCGCCCCCTGGCGGAGGCGGGGACGGGCCGCCCGCGCTCGCGGCGCCGCCCGGGCCCCCAGGCGCCCCCTCGCTGCCCCCGGAAGACCAGGGCGGCGTCCGCTCAGGCCCCGCGACGCGGCGGACCCCACGCGAGCGCCTCCGCCGCCTGGCGTCGCCCCTTTAAATGGCTCGCGGCCGGGATTGGCTGCCCTGGTGTGGGCGTGGCCTCGACGTCACGCCCCGCCCCCTAGAGTATAAAGCGGGCGGCGCGGCGGGGCGACGGAGGCCGAGTGCGAGCGGGAGCGCGGGCTGGCGGACGGAGCGGCGGCGCCTGCGCGGTGCGGCCCCCACCGGGCGCGGAGCCAGCCGGGACGGACATGCGCGGGAGGGCGCCGGGGGGCAGCCGCGGCTCCGCGGGGTAAGGGGCCTGGGCCGGGGGGCGGCTCCCGCCGCGGGGCGGGTCCCCGGAGGGTCGCCCAGCGCGGCGGTCCCCGGGAGGGACGGGCGGAGGGGGCGAAGGAGGGGAGGAGGGGGCGGCGCGGGCGGGCCGGGGGGCCCTCGCCGCTCCCGCCGCGCACCGGGCGCCCGGACGCGCCTCGGCCGGAGACCGGCCGCCGGAGGGCGCGGGTGTCGGGCGGGAGCCGGGTCCGCGCGGGCCGGCGGCGGCGGCCTCGCCGTCCCCTTGCCCACAATGGAGCTGCCGCGCCCGCCGCCGGCCGCGGTGCGGGCTGCGGGGTGGGCGCTGCCCGGCCCGGCCCCCGGCCCCGCAGGCGGGTCTGCGGCTCCTCCCGCGCCCGCGCCTCTCCCTCCGGAGCCTCTCCCTCCGGAGCCTCTCCCTCCTCCCGGCCGGCTCCCGGGAAGGGCCGGCGGCCGGCGGGAGCGGCCCGTTGGGCCTCCCGGCGGACGTGTGTGTGTTTGTGTGTCTGCGCCGCCGGCTCCTGCGAATGGGACGCCTCCTCGGCCGCGATTGGAGCCGCGGCGCTGGCGGAGGCTTTATGAGGGTTTCGTCATGGCGTGAGAGCAACCGGTCTCCTACCTGATTAAAAAAAAAAACAACGTATATATATATATGAATAGATTGTTAGTCATGAACTTAAGTGCAGGCAGAGCAGCGACTGTAGCTTTAAAAGATGTGCGGTGACTTCGGGGACACCTGCCGCACAGGTAGGGCAGGACCGGTTTCCAGGCAACTGTCAGGGTGAGGGAAGGTGAGGCCACAGCGCCTTCTTCTTCTCTTCTTCTTCTTCTTCTTCTTCTTCTTCTTCTTCTTCGGGGCCGGTGTTGCGCACAGAGTGGAGCCTTCGCAGATCATACGAATGTGTTTGCCGAGGAGACAAACGTCTCGGTTCCCCCCAGTCTCCCCTTTTTTGTTCAAACTGTTTTCCCCCCTCTCTGTCTGTCTGTCTGTCTCTCTGCATGTCTGTAATTACACAGTTTTGAGTGAAGCTGTATTTAAACAGATCAAAGACCGGCTAGGTACCCATTTGAGGAAATGACCAGATTTGGGTAAGACCAAAATAAAAGCCGGTTTCATGTTTCCACGCTGACTGTGGCCGGGATGCGAGCGGCCGGGCGCTTTCCCAAAGAGAAACGGCGGTCTTAGCCCCGCCATCCGCCCAGGGCCGTCCGGCGGCTGCTGTGTTTATCGGTTTCAGAGAGGAAAGGAGAGGGAGAGGCATCCACGATGAGGGAGAACATGGACCCGCTGCCTCCTGCACGCCCCACACTGCGGATCGAGCCCACAGCCTGGGCCTGGGCCTGACCGGGAATCGAACCGTGGCCTCCTGGCTCCGAGGTCACACTCGCGGGCTGGCCAGCTGGTGCCAGTGGCTGGCCGCTAATAGGTGCCAGAGGTCTTGGACTAACAGTGTACAACCTGACACACATTAGATTGTAAACTCCTTAAGGGCAGGGCCTCTGCCTCGCACAGCTTCCATCTTTTAGGCCCGGGCACATAGTTAATGGTTGATAAATAACTGCACGAGAGCAGATTTTACATTTTAAAGTTCAGCAGAAATGAATCAGTGGCTGATAAGGGTCGCAGAGCACACCTGTAGTTTAGTGACGGATAGGAAATGTCCGAGTTATTCCTACTTTGTTAGGTAAAAATTACACTTTCCGTGAATTGTCTTTCCTTCTTCCAGCTCCCTAAAAACAGGTCTCTCTTCCTCTGAGACTTAACGATCACACTGCAGACCCGAGCGTTGTGTGACTATAACTCTTAACCGCCGCTTCTCCGAAGCTGAGCCACATTACACTTCCTCTCTGCTCACGCCGATGGGAGCTTCCCGAAGCCAGTTGCTAAATTACAGGTACAACCCAGCACGCCTGCAACCGACCTGACTGGCCACATGCCATCCGGTTGCTGTAGAAAGGGGCAGAGGAGGGAGGAGGTGGTGCCCGGTAATTCCCGGAGTTTGAACGTCCTGGGCTCCCTCTGCCAGAGAAACAGCTGCTCCCAGTCGGCCAGGCCCACAGCACCCTCCGGGCGGGCGGGCGGGCCGCGCCGATGGGAGCCGAGGAGCAGCCCTGATAAGCGGTGCCGTGTGCATCCCGGCCTCGTTGGCACAGTGGAAACACATGCTTTGTGCAGGCAGGTGAAATGGGGGCGGGGGGGGGGGTGTTCAGGTTCTGAATGTAAGTTTGGTAGAGAAGTTGGGCCCCGGCCCTGACTCAGTGGCAGTGTTGTCCGGCTCACCAGAGGGTCTCAGGTTTGATTACCGATCAAACACTCTGAAAACCATCCTCTGGTGAGGTTCAACAATAGAGAGGTTAGTCTGAAGGTAAGGGAAAGTTAGCGTCAGCTCGGAGGCTCAGAGAGGAAACAAAGGATTCTGAGCGGAGTCATTGCTGAGACTTTAATCCGAGCCCTGGGCCGTCACACAGGGCAGTGTGCTCAGGCCACCCCCGGGCCGCAGTGAGTGCACGTTCAATACGGGTTCTGGCCCCAGGTTTGGCCTCTTCAGCTCCCCGGGCCACCGTTCAAAAAGCATTACCGTTAGAGAGGAAACGGGAGGATGTCAGGATGGAAAGACCCTGAAGGAGAAGCTGGACTAGTGAGATTGCCTAAAAAACACTACCCCGCGTGGAGGCACTTCTGCCTCTGCTCGTGACTGCCTCTTTCCGCCCTTTGGGTTTCATACAGAAGCCACCTGCTGCCGGCCGGGGCTCGGGTGAGCATCGACCTGTGAACCAGGCGGTCACGTGCCGGGCTGCAGGCTCGCCGTAAGGGGCGTGCAGGAGGCAGCCGGCTGTAGCTTCTCATCTTTGTGTTTCTCTTTCTCCCTCTCCCTTCCTCTCTCAAATCAATAAAAATACATTTTTTTTTGAAAGTTACCTGCAAGTCCTAGCAGGAGTGGCCCAGTTGGTTGAGTGTCATCACGTGCTCAGAAACATGACTAGTTTGAGTCCAGTCAGAGCACATACCTGGGGTACAGGTTCGACCTCCAGGCAGGGAGCGATAGAAGCAACAGATGGATGTTTCTCTCCCACATCAATGTTTCTCTCCATCACTCTCCCCCTTCCCTCCCTCCCTCCCCCCCTCCCTCATGTCCTCAGGTGAGAGTTTTTACGTCACCTGCAGAGGCCTTCCCTAGCCACCTGTGAGAATGGCTCTGGCTCCTGGCCTCTTGCTGTCCTGCCTCCTCGGGAGGCCTCACAGTCCGAAATGGCTGCTTTGACTGTTGACTCCCTCACCAGTTTGACTCCTCATTGCTGAGATGGTGTCTGGTCCAGAATAAGCATTTGGTAACCATTGGTGAGAGGAGTTAACCCCTGCCCTCTGAGGGCTTGTGAGCAACACTGAGTCCAGTTCCTGTTTCCCTCGGAGCCATCCATCCATCTCCGCGTCCCTCTCCCCGTCTGTAAACCAGGTGTCGGAGGAGGACCAGGGTCGCCCAGCACGAAGCCACTCTGCAGGGAGAGGCAGGCGAGTGGCCGGGAAATGCCGCGTCCTGGGCGGCTGCACAGGAAGGTGGCGCTTCGTTTCCTGTCTGAAATGGAGCCTAATCCCCTCTTCTCACAGGGAGGGATAGAGTGAGAGGATGGTAAGAAAGTGCTTTCCAATAGGCCTGTGTGGGGGAGGCCCGCTGTGTGCCGCCTGGAAGGAGGGGTGGGGTGGGAACTGGCCACTGGTCCTGGTGAAGCCGCACATGGTGCGGTGAAATGGTGCATGATGGGGGTGGGGGGAGCACACCGTTAGAAATGGAGCTTCCAAAGAATCGATTGAAAGAGTCAGAGCTTAAAGTAATGCCTTTACCGCCCTTGATTTTGTTTTTGTTAATCCTCACCTGAGGATATTTTTCCCATTGATCGTTTTGGTTTATTTTTAGAGAGAGGGAGGGAGGGAGCCTCGATGTGCATCCATAGGTAGCTTCCCACTCACCACACAGGGATCAAAACCTGCAACTTAGGTATGTGCCCTTGACCAAAATGAAATCAAGACCCTTTGGTTTGCAGACCAACACTAACCACTGAGCCACATCAGCCAGGGCTCACCCACCCTTTCAGGAGCTAGCTAGCTAGGCAGGAGAATCCCGGGGAGATGAAGGGAACAGGAAATGTCTAGGGTGGTCAGAGCACACCTGCCGGGTGCCCGAGGGATTGAAGAGATGGGGGGGACTTTGACACCAGGCTCCCACCGTCGCCAGACGTGACCTTGACGGAGTAAGTCCCTGACCTCTGCCTCCGATCCTCACCTGAGACTGAGGGAGTCGGCCGTCTCCCCGGGGCTGAGGGTTAAATAAGTTGGTATAAACGGAGCTCAGCACAGGCCTGTCCGGTAGGGTCCGGTGCGCTGTCCTCCGAGGTCAGTGCACCCGGTGACCGTCCAGAGTGGCTGGCCCCAGGTGGCTTTGTGATGCTCAGAGTGGATCTGAACTTCTCAGGGTTTGCTTCCATCACTAGTCCACGTGCTGCTGTCACTGCCCCTCCCCAGAGCCCAGAAACGGTGCATAGGTTGGGAGGGAGGAACTCCCTGCCTCCCGGGGAGGACGGCAGCGTGGCCTGCAGGAGTCGGTCCGTGGCGATGACCAGGGGCGGAGCGAGGAGGTTTCCTAACACTTAGCGAGGGAATAGTCCCAATTATTCAAGAAGTTAGGTGACTGGGCTTTTCGCTTTTCACTTAGCTTTGATTCTGACCATCTGAAGGGAAATTGCCTTCCTGTTGCCTCCGGTTTATCCTTTACAAACAGGCCCGTCTGTGCCAGGCATGGGGACACATCCGTCCGCACCGCCCCAGCTAACTTCCATCTTCACCGGAGCCGACAAGCTCAGCTTGCATTGGTGCGAGAGTATTTAATTACATTTTATCGACATGATGCAAACCATTAAGGCGCTGAGCTCTAATGTGAAGGCTGCACACACCCCAGGAGCAGGGTCCTCCCGGCCTGGCCCTCCTTCTCCCCAAACCATCACCCAGGAGGGACCCTGCGGGCCTTGGAAGCCTTTTGCTGTAGGTGACACTGAAGGTACAGTGAGTGTCAGACGAGTGAGTTCCCTCCTATTGATCACATCCCAGTCCTCGCCCTGGCCGGCTCAGTGGTTAGAGCGAGGCATCAGCCCGCGGGAGGGTCACGTTCAGTCCCAGTCACGGCATGTGCCTGGGCTGCAGGTTCAGTCCAATCGATTGTCTCTCTCACATCGATGTTTCTCCCCTCCCCTCCCCTCCCACTCCTCTCTAAAATCAATGGAAAAAATATCCGTGGGGGAGGATTAACAAAAATTAAAAAATTACAGTTCTACACAAGAGTTCAAATGGCTTGGCTACTAGTGCTTCAGACACGAATCTTTATTCTTATTTCAGAGATTTTCAGAAGGTAGGTAAACATGCAGGTGTCGGTGTACATGGGTAGGTTTAAAATCATGGGGTTTGCTGTGTTCCTAAATCAGTTTCTTTTTACACACTTTGCCCCTAAATGTCGTTCCTTCCGTCTCCGTGGGTCTGGGAGTAGCTGTGTAGGTAATTGTTAAAAGCAGCTGAAAAGACTATTTATCGCCCTGAATAAACAGAAATCAGGTTCTAAAACCAGATTGAGAGAAGGAAATTACATCACACTTTTAAATAAGGAAGCGCTGGGCAGAACTGGATGAGTCGAGTGACAAAAATGTGCCCCTCCTCCTCTGTGGGCTGCCTCTGAGATTTATTAATGAGATCTGGTGGCCAGGTAAGCAGATCTAGGTTACTGTCTTAAGGTAGCCTGGTTTTTCAAAGTTCCAAAGAGACCGTCGAAAGGTGAAGTTCACCTTAAGGAACGTGCAGGGTGCTTACGGCGTTGTTTTGACTCTAACCGTAAAGAGACAGTAGGTGCCTTATCAGCCAGAAGAAATAACGAGGGAGCCAGGCGGGACCCCATTTTCAGGGGCGCCCCGACTGCCTTAAGTGAACACCAGCTGAGCTCGCGCTGTTCCCGGGGTGCACACTGGCCACTTTGGGTTTGGGGGAGGATGGAATGGAACGAGCCTGCTCTGCCCTGAATGGCCCTTAGAATCCTCTTTCCCCTCGGTTCTCTGCTGATTTGGAGTGCGTGAGTCTTTCACATAATCACTTCTTTTTTTTTTTTTTAAAGAGATGAGTGTTTTCTCAACATCCACGTCACTGTTGGAAACGGGTGCGGGACTTCCCGGGAGCCAGGCTGTCCTAGATTCGGAGAGTGGGCAGGAGCAGGTGGCTCAGCTGGCCCTGAGGAGAGCGAGTCCTCAGAGAGCCGGGGGAGGAGGAGCAGGCGCCCCACAGGCCCATGAGCCTGTGCAGAGCGCGGAGCTGGGCCCGGGCGGAGCAGCGGCCAGTGAGCCGGAAGGGGGACCGTGGAGCTGGGGGGCTGAGCTAGAGGGGCTGAGACTCGGGGTAAAAACGGCCCCGCTAGGAGAGTAGGCCTCCGGGACCAGCGGTGTTCAGCCTGTTCACCTCATGGGACATCAACTACTAAAATTCTGCTGCACCAGAGAATACATTTGGGGGGTATAATGTTGATTCATTCACACGGGATGGCTGTTGCTGTGTTGGCTATTGTCATTTTTTGGACATTTTTTTTTAAGGGAAAAGCGGTTGGTGCCCCCACTGAATCGCCAGGTATCACATGCTTTAAACATTCTTGGGGCACCAGCTGACCCAGACCCTGAGCTGGCTGGGAAAGTGGGCGGGGTCTGAATTGAGTGACAGGAGCCCGGTTTGTGAGTTAGGGGTGCCAGAGGACCACCCACGTGCAAAGATCACCGCCACCGGACGGTGGACGCCGGAGCCGGGGCTGGAGCCAGGATTGGGGCGCTCTGTGCAGAGGTGAAGGATTAAGACGGGAGGGGGGTCTGAAAGGACCCCCAGGAAACGCCGGGAAAGTCGTTCGCATTTGACACTAGAGCTGAGCTGGGGTGTCAGGAGGGAACGAGCCCCGGGGCTGGGACCAGGCTGCCTTGGCTCACAGCAGGCCCTCTGCCCGCAGGTGCCGGCTCCCGCAGGAGCTGAGTGCTCCTTCCTCTGACGGCCGTGAGGAAGGAAGCAGGCTTGGAAACACGGCAGCGCGTTTCCTTTCTAACCTGAGGGTGACCGAGGGCTTACCCCACCCCCACCCCCACCCCCAGCCCGGCCTGTGGCTGCATACCGGGAGACCTGTGAGCGATGCAGGCGGCTCAGGAGGCTCACCCTCAGTTCACCGTCCGCGGGCACGGACCACGCTGGCGGGTTACCCCCCCCCTCCCGCGCCCCCCCCCCCCCCGATCCGCAGCGTGGAGTGTTTTCCGAAAGAAGAGCATAAAATTATATTGCCCTCCACGCTCCCTGCTGGCGAGTAGGAAGTTCCGACGTTTCATAACGCGCCGTTCACAATTCCCCATTGAACTGTGGAGGCAGGTCACCTCCGATGAATGCACAAAGACACCATTGTGGCCAGGAGCGAGCTGGTGCAGCGAGCACAATTCTTTTTAGACTAAAAAAATTTTTTTTCTTAAGAAAGCTAACAAGTAGGTGATGGGAACAATGAGTAAAAAATAACTTTTTCTAGAACATGCACGTAACTTCCAGGGCCACTGAGACGTAAGGTTAGGATCGCGGTGGTTTCGCAGAGGCCGTGTTACACAATCGCCCTGCTGGAAGCTCGGATGTCGGCGGTGAGGAGCCCTTGGCCCGCGGACAGGTGGGGGCTGGGCTCGCCGCCTCGCCCTGCCATCTGGGCGCAGTCTCCACACGTGGGCCCCGCCGCGCGCCGCTCCTGCCCACCCGGTTCTCACGTCGAGGCAGCAGGCGCTCGCCGGGGTCTGCAGCGCCTGCAGGCGCCTGCAGTGTGTTCCCTGGCGTGGGGTTAGATTGGCCCAGCTTTCTGATTCCGGTGGAGGAGGGAAAGCACTGCATCTCAGTGATCTGAAAACCAAACCTCCCGCTAACTGAGCTTCACCAAGTGATGTTTTCTTCTCTAGAGACTGACTAAACACTCTCTGAAATACTATTTTAACCTGTTTGACTCCCTGCCTGAGATTTAAATGTTTCTGATGGACCCAAACATCTCTCTCTCCCTCTCTCTCTCTCTCTCTCTCCTGTGGAAAAAGCAAACCCTGTGCCACGTGCGTTCTGACACCGGTGGCAATAATAGACGTCAGTATACAGTCACTGACTGGGCTCCATCTGGGCTGCGATGGCTAATGATGGGACCAGCCTGTATCTGAGCTCACAGCTCAGAGGGGTCAGATCTGTCCCTAAATCAAAACAAAAAGTAGCTTCTTACCCCCTCCCGCCCCAGGTCTGGCACACCACCCTCGGCGTGCATGCTTTCGGCGAGAATGTGAGAGCAGTGTAGAATGTTCGCACACATCTCCGGGGGGCCCTGCACACAGCTGGGTCCTACACCGGAGCTTATCTGAAGACGGCTCCCACAGAGATGCCAGTCACGTTGGCACTGATGCGACTGTGAACAATAAGGAGCGCTGGGAAGAGGCAGTGGGCCTGGCCGGCCACTGGTCTGATGGGCGGGCGTGGAGGTTGCAGGCTCGGTGCCCAGTCGGGGTACGGCCCATAGGCAGCCAATCGATGTTTCCCTCCCCCACCCCCGCTCTCCCCGGGAGAGGGAGGGATCCCTGAAGCTGAGGAGGCGCTGGGTCAGGGAGGGCCCTTCCTGGCCTCCGGGCCCAGGCATGGCAGCGAGGCCCTCGGAGAAGGGAATGTGAAGAATGCTCAGGCCGGCCGCCCGCCCGCAGCAGCCAGCGGGCAGAACCTGGTTTTACAGGATCGGGAAGTTGGCGTCTTCCTGTGTTCCTTTCTCCCGAGCAAGGCATCCCCGGAGGGTTTGTCTTCCCGGGCCAACCCCGAGATACAGCCCCGAACTGATGCTGGCTGTGGGCTAGCGAGGCCTGGGGCTTCGTGCGCCTGAGTCCTGCAGCGGCCGCAGGGGGCAGGGAGGTGGTGAGCGTCCAGGGGGCTGCACCTGCACCCCCACCAGGAGGGCCACTCTCCCTGGCCACGGGTATTTCTCTCTGCTCAAAGCACTGCACATCTTAGACCAGGACTTGGGAAACTCGCTTTCAGTGTGTGCGTTTTAAGTTCCCTCACGGGGAGGAGGAATGGCTGTACCGCGGGAGAACAGGGGGAATGCGTCTCTGTGCGGCGCTCGATGCCGTAGGGGTTACTGACAGTGTTTCTGAGCTGTCTCTGCACCTCTCATCCTTCCCCCCTCCAGGGACCAGACGCTGCTCGCCGCCTGACGCCCAGGGTGCAGGATGTCCACCGCGGGAGTCGCTGCCCAGGAGATCCGCGTGCCGCTGAAGGCGTTCCTGCACGATGGCCAGGCCCTGGGGAGCCTGAACGCGTGCTGGGGCCGCCGCCGGGAGCTGGGGAGGTGAGTGGGCGCGGGGGGCGGGCTCCGCGTGCGGATGGAGCGGACGGGGTGGGTGGGTCACTGGTCTCTGACTGAGAGGTCTTTGCTGCATTTCAGTAACTTCCTGAACATCCACCCGATCGCCATGGCCTACAGCCTGAAGGCGACCACGCAGGCCCACCTGATGTCTCTAGGTACAGTCCACGGGTCCCAGAGGGCGGCCCGGGGGAAGGGGTGGCGGGGGGGGGGGGGAGGTGGCGGGGGGCTGTTAGCAGTCCAGCTTTGCTCTTTAAAAAAGAGGAAACGGCCGAAACCGGTTTGGACTGAAAGGTCCCAGGTTCGATTCCGGTCAAGGGCATGTACATTGGTTGCGGGCACATCCCTGGTAGGGGGTGTGCAAGAGGCAGCTGGTCGATGTTTCTCTCTCATCGATATTGCTAGCTCTCTATCTCTCTCCCTTCCTCTCTGTAAAAAAATCAATAAAATATATTTAAAAAAAAAAAAAAAGGGGGTGGGGGGGGACAACCTGACTGTTCCAGCAGCAGTGTGCCCCCTGGTGGCAGCAGGTCTGCAGATACCCTGTCCCTCTCACTCCCGTCCCTGGTCCCGGCCGTGCACAGCCGTGTGCGAGGGCAAAGGAGTGGGATGTGGGCGGCGCACGGAACGCCACACGCCCTGTCATGTGGACGTCCTGTCCCTTAGGCTTTTGCGGGAGCTGCTGCCACACTGCAGGCTGCCACCGTCGTGGCATTGCCGGGCGCCAGCTGGGGGCTCCTCTTATCTCGGCCCCGCCCTCTTGTGACCTGGCGCTGCGGGTGGCACTCAGGGAAATTATATGCTGCCATCTTCTGCGAATTGTGCACATGTCACAGAACCTGCCTGCGTGTGTGGGCGTGTGCCCTGCGCATGTGGGGGAGATGGAAGAGATAGTCTGTTCTTTGAACCAGATCATGTGCGCTTACGATCTCCAGGCTAATTACACCTGTGGGGCGCGCGGTGTCCGCGGCCTGTGACGGTGCAGGCGGCCGCCCCGGGAGAGGGTGGGCAGCGGGCTCTGCTGGTCCTCACTCCCCCTTCTTTGCAGGGCGCGCCTCGGCACCTGCCCCGGCCAGCGGCCACCGCCTCGCTGAGCACGGCCCCTCTCAGAGGCCCAGCCTGCCCCCGCTCGTCCTGCCCCCGAGCGAGAGCGCGGGGCCCCTCGACGAGGACCCGGTGGTGTGCGGCTTTAAGAAATTGTCGGTCAACGGGGTGAGCGCCCCCACGCCCCCGCTCACGCCCATGAAGAGCGGCCCGTCCCCCGTGCCCTGCGTGGCGGGCTCCCGGCCGCTGCCCCCGCTGCCCATCTCCGAGGGCCACTCGCTGGACGACACGGACTGCGAGGTGCAGTTCTTCACCTGCTCCGACACGGCCTTGCTCCTGGGAGACGGCGCGCCCCCCGAGTTCAAGTACGGCGCGCCCGGCCGGCGCAGCTTCCGCGGCTGCGGGCAGATCAACTACGCCTACTTCGAGACCCCGACGGTGTCCGTGGTGGACCTCAGCCAGGCCGCCGAGCAGGCGGCGGCGCAGCCCGCGGGCCCGCCCGCGGCGCAGAGCCACCGGCGGCTACGGCGGTCGCACTCGGGCCCCGCCGGCTCCTTCCACAAGCCGGCCGCCAGGGCGCACGGCCACGTCCCCCGAGCCTCCCCCCACCCCGACACAGACAAGCCCGAGGTGCCCCCGCGGGTCCCCATCCCCCCGCGGCCCGTCAAGCCCGATTACAGACGGTGGTCGGCCGAGGTCACGTCCAGCACCTATAGCGACGAGGACAGGCCCCCCAAAGTGCCGCCCAGGGAACCCCTGTCACGGAGCAGCTCCCGCACCCCGAGCCCCAAAAGCCTTCCGTCTTACCTCAACGGCGTCATGCCCCCCACACAGAGCTTCGCCCCGGACCCCAAGTACGTCAGCAGCAAAGCGCTGCAGAGACAGCTCAGCGAGGGCTCCGCCAGCCGGGCGCCCTGCATCCTGCCCATCATCGAGAATGGGAAGAAGGTCAGCTCGACGCACTACTACCTGCTGCCCGAGCGGCCGGCCTACCTGGACAGATACGAGAGGTTCTTCACGGAGGCCGAGGAGGCGAGCGCCAGCTCCCCGGCGCAGCCCTTCCCCGCCGACGGCGGCCTCGCCGCGGCCCCCGGGACCAGGGTGGACGTGGGCGGCCACGGGAAGCGGAAGCACTTGTCCTATGTGGTTTCTCCGTAGCCTCGGGTCCTGGTGCAGCAGAGGGTGGAGTTTTCCAGTCTGAGGTCCGGGGGAGATGTTCCAGGTGCAGAATAAACTTGAACTCTGTGCAGAGAGGTGCTGTCATGCTGAGGACCCCGTGTCCAAGCCCACTGAGGGTGACAGGGCAGACGGGACACTCAGGCCCACAGCACACACCGTAGGAGACTCGCCGCCTAGCCGTAGCCGGTTAACCAGTTAGTCACGTCTCAGCCATATGTCTGCAGAAGAAAACGCAGCCGGACCAGGGCTCCTGAGAGACCGCACACAGCGAAGGAAGCACGCACAGTGTCTGGAGTCACGGGATTATTTTGCTGAGACGTTTGGAGATTCTGGCTCTTCGGTCTTCATGTTTGTTGGATGTATTTTGCAGCGTTTTCCGTGGGGAGTGGTACTTCCCAGTTAAAACGGCCCAGACCCGAGACGTGCAGACTTCACTTCCTGTCGCTGCGGGGACGGGCAGCTTACCTGGCAACCAGCTTCCACCTGACGTGTCCCGCCTCCTGGCAGATGAGAAGGGACTGGACCCTCCTCCTCCAGCCCAGTGGCCACCGCACGCTGCCTCACGGAAACGGGGACGTGGTGGGCTCCACGCCACGGGCTTGCCTCTAAGCAATGCTGAGACAGCCACGTGACCGAGAGTGACTGGGAATGTGTGTGTTGGGGTTTCAGACTATTAATAAACATACAACACAAGCTGGCCTTGTGTTGCTGGTTCCTACTCAGTATTTCCCGGGAATTGTCGGCTTTTGAAGTAAAGCCTCTGACCAAGAGCGACTGTGTCTTAATACGAGCGTCGCGTCAGCACCGCCTGCTTCCAGGCCGACGGCCGCTCGCACTGCCTGCACAGCCCCCGCTGTCCCCGCACGGTCCGGCCGGGGGCGGAGGTGCTCCCCGCAGAGGTGCGGGCCGCGACGCTCTCGCCAGTTAAACAGCTGTTTACAGTTCCACTGCTGCGTGCTGTCTGAGCTCCGTGAAGCGGATGTTAGTCTGAACTAAATGAAGGTTAAACCATGCTTTAGGAACATGCACTGATGTCTGCATTGTGTGTACAGTATTGGACAAAGAATTTATCCATTTTTGTTGCATTATTTTGAATACTGTCTTCATTTTAATAAAGTTATAGTACTTATTTATGATACTGTTAACCATGTTTCTTGCCTACACGCTCATGACCTCCGGTGGGACACAGGCCAGAGCCAGGCTGTGTGAACCCCGCCCTTCAGCGAGGCAGACTGGCCCCATGGATGACAAAGTGCTGTCTTTCCACGACTTGATCTGCATCTCATTTTTTTTGCCTTTTGCCCTTCTCCACTGCCTTTGCTTTGTATTGTGGTGGAAAATATAAAGATAATTATAGTCTAACTAGAAGCCCAGTGCACAAAATTCAGGCATTGGGGGGGGGTCCTTAGCCCAGCCTGCACCCTCTTGCAGTCCAGGAGCCCTCAGGGATGTCCAACTGCCGGCTTAGGGTGCTCCCTGAGCCATCAGCCGGAAATCCTTGGTGCTGCTGCAGGGGCGGGAGAAGCTCCCACCACCAGCCGTGAGCCCGGCTCTGGTGGAGTGGCGTGCCCCCTTGTGGGAACACACCATCAGGGGCAGCTCCTACATTGAGTGTCTGCCCCCTAGTGGTCAATGCATGTCATGGAGGCTGGTCATTCTGCCTTTTGGTCGATTTGTATATTAGCCTTTTATCTGGAATGAGAGGCCCAATGCACAAAATTCGTGCAAGAGAAGGCCCTTGTGGCTGCCTCAGTCCTGCAGCTGCAGTCGTGGTTTCAGCTGGAAGGTTGACCAGACGGCTATTCAGTTGATTTGCATATTATGCTTTTATTATAGATTTTTAAAAATATATTTATTGATTTCAGAGAGGAAGGGAGACAGAAACATCAGTGATGAGAGAGAATCATTAATTGGCTTCCTCCTGCCCACCTCACTGGGGATTGAGCCTGCAACCTGGCCATGTGCCCTTGACCAAGAACTGAACCATGACCTCCTGGTTCATAGGTCGATGCTCAACCACTGAGCCATGCTGATCAAGCAGTTTATAGTCTAATTTTTAACTTAAGCTCAGTTCCACATCTGTTTCCCTCTTACCTTTGGGGTTGCCTTTGATTTTAAGACCACCTGCATTTTCCTGTTATTTCCTGCCTGTGCTGATGTGTGCAGCCATGCTAACGCCATGTGACCAGAACCCTGTCCACAGCACCGCGTGCCAGCTGAGTCCTCAGCCCGCACACTGAGCAAAGTGCCCTCCAAAGCATTCTCACGACATCGCTCAGCCTCGGCCGATACACAGCTGCTGCGCAGACAGTCCCAGTGGGGAGAGCTGTCTGTCCGCTGCCACTTGTGCGCTGAGGCCCGGGAGGCAGGTATTATCTGGAAACAAAGTCAGGTCAGGAGTCAGGCTCCAGTCCTGCCCTCACCTCCTGCTGGAAGGCTTCCCTTCGCTTCTCAGAGCCCCTTTCCCGTCAGCGCGGGGCCAGGCGGGGCCAGGCGGAGCCAGACAGTGCCCTGCGGACCCAAGGGCTGGATCCGGACGGACGGGTGGCAGGAAGCAGAGCTGTGGTCAAGGGGACTCTTGTAAGTCAACTCCAAATCAGGTAAATGTTAAAGTCTGCCCAGGCCGCCATCATCGGAACGCACTGCCTCTTATGTTCACCAAGGTCCTCACGCTAATGGAAGTTTCATCCTGTTTACGTCTTCACTATGTTCAAGAGGCTGTTTCTTCACTCTGAGGGGTCCTCGTCCAGAAGAGAGGCCCATAGATCCTTCCAGGTTTTATAGCTGGAGAAAGGAGAGCTACTCCCTGTCAGAGCTACTCCATCTGTCAGAGCTGCTCCATCTGCCTCCTGATTCAAGAATCAGAACATGTACTGAGCTAGTCTTATTTTAGTTCTTTATTTCACCACATAACTTACAGTTTTAGGGTATATGGAGTCTTTTTCTTAAACATAAGCTCCTAACATGGTTATTGCATATACAGGCGTTTGTGTTTGTTTTTTTTTTACTTTTTATTTTCAAATAATTACAGATTCCCAAGAAGTTTCACAAATAATACACAGAGGTCCCCCTGTACCCATTCCCCGGATTCTCCCACTGCTAACATCGTATCTAATTACAGTCCGTTATCAAAACCAGGAAGTGGACATTGTCACTATATAGATAGAAATAGTGACTATCAAAACTGACTTTGGCTCTTTAATTTACAAATTAATATTGGCATTCTGCTAGGCATTTTGTGCAAAGCTAATAAAGCTTTAAAAACACGTTGCCGTGTAACTACGTTACGGTGGTGGTGCCGAGAAGGTAAACTGAGGCTCGCGTAGATAGCCAAGGCTTCCTGCAGGGTCCACATGCATCAGCTCTCGTGAGCCAGCACTTCGCCCTGAGGGTGCGTGATCAGCGATTCCTTCAGGGGTTTGGGGCACACACACCTGAGGCCTCCCTCCCGTCCCTGTAGACCAACCAGAAGGCGCCTGGCTCTCTAACCCAGGCCCGGAGCTTGAGGTGTTCCGTCCGCGGGAGGGGATGTCTGGATCCGGGTCGCGCAGAGGCTGGGTCGCGGGCCACGGTTCCGGCCCTTTCCCTCCCCATACAAGAATCACGGCTTTTGAGAGAGTTCTGGGGACTGACTTGGGGAAAGTTAGGAGCGGAGAACAGGGTAGAACCGTGGTCGGCAAACCGTGGCTCGTGAGCCACTTGCGGCTCTTTGGCCCTTTGATTGTGGCTCTTCCACAAAATACCACGGCCTGGGCGAGTCTAGGTTGAAGAAGTGGCGTTAGAAGAAGTTTAAGTTTAAAAAATTTGGCTCTCCAAAGAAATTTCAATCGTACTACTGATATTTGGCTCTGTGGACTGATGACTTTGTAGAAGATTCAAATGGGTCCCCTCACTATGGGAGCACGGGTGTCTGATGCCGTGCGAGGGTGTACATCTCGTGCTTTCCTTGCACTTGGAAGTTCGCACTGGAAGACACTGCTGCCTGAGCCGCTGAGCAGCGTCCACAGAGCGAGTGCCACAGGCTCAGCTCCATGTCCGCGCCGGCCCCGCACGCTTGGCGGGATGCACCTGTCAGGACCCCGGCCACCCTGCCAGGACCCTTTGTTCCTCAAGGTCACACCGCCTGGCAGGGAGATGGGGTCTGGGGTGGGGGAAGGCTGGGGCCGGGGTTGACCTGCCGAGGAAGAGCTGAGCTCTGGCCATGAGGCCAGCGAGGGGGGTCTCCGGTGCCCTCACCCCTCAACCTATGATTCCAGAAAACTGCCAGAGACCCCAGCGTGCCGCCCCAGCAAGTTCACCAGAAGGACCCGTGTGGCCACACACGTGCAGCTTCTTCCCTCTTCCCCCCACAACCCGGGAGTAAAAAGGCCGGCAGGAGGCCAGCCCACGGGAGAGTGCGCGTCGGCCGAGTCCCAGGGACACAGGCACCACCTTCATTCCTTGGAAATAACTTGGATCCCCGTCAAGCATCTTAACCACCACCGCCTGCTGCGTGTTGCCCGCGGTGGGCGGGGCGCCCAGGCCGCCCCCGGAGGACACGCCCTCCTTGTGCAAGGCCGAGGCCGAGGCGGTGGAGGATGGAGGTGTCTCCGCCCGGCCGGGCCCCGGGCTGTGCGCAGGAAGCGGGTGGTGAGTGTGCCAGGTCCCCGCTGGCCCCGTGTTCCTGCGGGAGCCAGGTTCTTCCTTCCTCCGAGTGCTTTTCCACCGAGAGAGACCTCCACGCAGGCCCTTGGCTGGGCAGGAGCTCTGGACGGGCCCCCGGGATCGGCCTGGCGCGGAGCCCGGCTCGCCCGCGCCACGGAGGGAACGTGCACCCACGGCCGCCCAGACGCGATAAGACTTGTCTGCGCATCACCGGGCCCGGAGCCTCTAATTACACGTCTGGGGCCGCCGGGGCCCGCGTGGCCAGCTCACAGCCCCGCCACGGGGAAGGCGCTGGGGCCCGCCCACCCGCGCAGGGAGGCGCCGGGCCCGTGCGTCACGGCCAGCCACCCGCAGGGTAATCACCACGTTCCAGCGACAAGAGTCCCTCTGACAGGCTGTCCTTCCTCTGCACAGCATTGCCACAGCGTTATCTCCCCATCAGCGTCCCAGGCCCGACCTACCTCTATGGAAAGTTCACCTCGGCTCCCCACCTGCTCCCAGCTTGAGCGGCAGAGCCTGGCACAGCGCCCGCGGCATCCCCCGGGCCGGCGAGGTGCCCGGTGCGATGGGACTGGCTGCGGTGTGTGATGATCAACAGCCACCAAGATACCCAGGACGCGCCATCTGCCGCGGAGAGAAAGCAGGCAGCAGCTGGGCGATGTCCTCACAACCACCCGGGAGCCGGGAGGCCGCGTGTAAGGGAAAGGACGCCGGGTCCGAGCCCCCAGGGCCGGGCGGGAGGCTGCGGAGGCGCCGGCTGCCTGTGGGAGGCGCCCTGGCTCAGCCTGTCCGCCCTCAGCCGTGTGGGAGGGTCGGAGGACGGCAGCCAGGAACCTGCTTTGTTTTTGTTTTTGAAGCTGCACCCCCCACCTTACCTCCCCCCCCCCCCCAAGCTGCGTGGACCTGAATCAGTGCAGACCTGTCCTTACAGGAACCCACACACGTGAGCGTTAAGCAGGCGCCGGTCACCTGCTCACCGATAAGGATCTCATCAGAGATTGGCTGGGCTCGAATGTTGGCTCCCAAGGGTTCCTCTGACACCCGCATTTTGCTGTTGATTTTTAGAGTGTGGAAAGGAGAGAGAGAGAGAGAGAGAGAGAGAGTCTATGTGAGAGAGATACATCGATGGGTTGCTTCCCACACCGGCCCCAGTCAGCGCCGGGGATCGAGCCTGCCACCGAGGTACACGCCCGGAATCCAGCACGGGACCCTTCAGTCCATGGGCCTACGCTCTATCCACTGAGCCATACCAGCCAGGGCGTTTTCCTTCCCTTATTACAGGTGTACTTCACAGGTGTCTCAGATCCACCTCCTGACCTCCAAGTCACCTCTCCTGCCGCCCCGCCCCCAGGACATGGCATCTCCATCTGACCTGGAGTTCAAGCTGGGAATCGGGGATTATCCACCTCCCCCGTGGCCCCGCCGCCTGGGCCTCCTTCTCCCCGGGGGAGCGGGCGCTAGGCAGGATCAGGGCCCCGGGCTCCGCGGTCCTTTCACCTCCGCCAGCCCCACTGACCCCGCACGCCCGGCTCCCCCGCTCAGGCCCCTGCCTGCGTCTCGCTGCCTGCACCGAGCGTGAGCATCCTGGATGCCGCCCGCCTCCCACCAGCTCTGCAGGCGCCCATGGTCCCTGCGCAGACGCTCCCTCCCCCCCGCCTCTCCCCACCTGTGTCTTCTCGGGGCAGATGCTCCCAGTTTCGCCTTCCCTCCTCCCCCACGACACAAGCTCTAGGTGGTCAGACGGTGTGACTCTCGGGAGCTCACAGCCCCCAGGCGGAGGCGGGCACACAGCGGGCACAGAGCGAGCTGCTGACGGGATGAACCCGAGACCCATCACGGCCCACCGCCCACCGCCCACCGCCGTGCAGTGCTGGCCCTCAGCGCCCATCAGGCCGTGCAGCTGCACGTGTCCCCTAAGGACTCACCTGCTGCCTCTGGTCCAGGGGTCGCCAAGCCGCCGGCGCTGCCCGCTCCGTGAAGACCGTCAGGCTCCGTGAAGACGCAGCCCGGCTCATGGCCTCACGCCGTGGCTGCTCCGGGCGGGCGATCAGGAGAGGGGCTCCGCAGGTTCGGACGCCGGCGAGCAGAGGGAGAGCAGGAACGGGCCCACGGCGGGCGGGGACTGGGCTGTTCTGTCCGGCGGCCTCAGAGCCGCGGCTTTCGGAGGCCTGGCCCGCTCCGCTCCTGCGCGCTGGGCCCGTCACGCACAGGCCACGGGACACAGGAAAGCAGGGCGGTGCTGGCTCCGTCGGCAGCCCAGTCCCGGTCAGCTCTCCACGCCCGCGTTGGAGCCGTTCTCACGTGACAAGGTGGCCACCCGCAGCCCGGGTCTCTGCCCGCGCCCTCGGCCAGCACCGCGGCACCGGCAGCCAAGGCCGCGCCAGGCCGGGGCCGGGGCCGGGGTGAAGGCCGATTGGCCTGGGCATGCCCTCCCAGGTGTTACCCTCGTCCGTGGGAGCGGGTGGTTCCCAGGCGAACAGCTGGGAGTCGTTACCCGGGGAGAAACAGGCTGCACCCACTCAGAGCTCTCCGCCAGCCGGGGCTCCTCTGCATGGAAGAGACCTGGTCCCAGCTCCACGGCCCGGCCGCCCCCACGGAGATGCGGTTCACCCGAGTCATGGCAGCCTGTGATCTCATCTGCGCCTTTTGTCCTGGCTGCACATGTGCTGAGAGGGGTTCCATGCGCATGCGTGAGTGTGCATGTCCGTGAGAGCGTGTGTGTGCAGGCTGTCCCACACCAACAAGCAATCCTCAGGTCCCACAGGTGAGGGCCCAGGCCCAGCCCACCCTCCCGGCTGCCGGCCACACGCCCCGGCTGCTCCCTGTGCCTGACACCAGCCACAGGTCGGGATCCACACACCCTGGTGGGTGGGAGCTGCTGGGACAGCACAGGCTCCTGAACCCACTGCCCACAGGTGACCGAGACCACAGGGCAGGAGGCGGGCAGGGCGAGGCCTCAGGAGGCGTCTCCCTGGGGAACTGGCCCAGCGCGCTGGCAGGAGCACGGGGTCCTCACGTGGCAGCCCGAGGATGGACCTCGGCCTGTCCCTGCGGGCGCTGGGGCCACACTACATCCCAACTGGCTCAGTCAGGGCCTTCCCGCCGGGGTCAGGGAGCTGCCGACAGGGCCAGCCTCACCCCACGGCACCCAGACCACCTCGGGCGGGACCCCAGAGCAGCCTCCCTCAGACACCACGCTCACTCACTCAGCAGCAGGAAGTCCCCGGGCTGAGCCAGCCGCAGCCAAGACCAAGCACATCTCACCCAGCACAGCCAGCCTGCTCAGAGCTCAGGATGAGTTTAGTTTCACAAAAGAAATGGGAGAGAGAGAAGGAACCGGTAGTTTGCTACGTCTGTTTATTCTGTAACGAGGTCCGGAAATGTGGGGACAGCGTGGGGGGATCTGAGGAAGCCTGGCGCCCCTTTCCCGGGGCAGCGCCCGGCTTCCCCACCAGCAGCACAAACACGGGGAGGAAGGGGGACCAGGGCCGGGCTAGTCTCTCAGCACCAGCGGGGCCTTCACCTGCTCGGCCACCTCCTTGCCGCTCAGCGCCTCCACGATGGCCAGCGCGAACTCGAAGCTGGTGCCCGGGCCGCGGCTGGTGAGGATCAGGCCGTCCTTCTCCACGCGGCTCTCCGAGTAGCTGTAGTGGTCTGGGCGGGAGAGGACAGGGTTACGTCCTGCAGGCCACACGCACAGTGGGCGTCGCTCAGTGATTCCATCCCTGTCCCGCCATCACCGCTCATCGGTACAGCACCGACACCGAACACGGGCCCTCACGCCTGGCCAAGCGGGAGACTGCGCCTCGGCACTGGGCACCACACAGCGGGCCGTGCTGGGAGGGAGGGGCAGGGGCTGTGGAGGGAGACCCTGTTCCTCCTGCAAACACAGTCACAGGCAGTGTGCTTCGCCTCCATCTGAGCAAGACGCGGACACGGGGCATTCCTCCGCACGGACTCCCCGCCCAGGTGGTCACCAGAACCGCCCTCCCTGTCCCTCCCTCGCAAGTGGAGGCCCCGTTCTGAGCCCACCGGGTCTTTCCTGCTCCCTCGCCCATTCCCTTCGCTCACAGCCGCAGCGTCAGCAGAGGCCTGTGCCCTCCTCCCTCCCTCAGCGCGGCTCACGGCGCCCTGCCCGCAGGGACTTGGCTTGACCAGTCAGCTCCGGGCACTGCCTCTTCCATAGGCGGGCCCACAACACTGATGGCCCCACGGCCCCGGCTCCAGGACGCTCCTGTCCACTGCGCCCGCTCAGCACCGCACAGGGACCTTCCCCCGCTCTCCCCTCCAGCGCCTTCGCCCTCGCCAACGTCCTCCGGTGCCCAGGGAAGAAGAGCATCGTGGTGCGCGGCTGCCGCCTGGCCCGCAGACGGCACGGGGAGGAACCAGAGGGGGCAGAGCGTCTGCCACCCAGGAGGGGAGGGCGGCAACAAGGGGAGATGGAGGTCTGAGGTTTGCTGAGGTGCAATGTCAGACCTCAGGGAAGAACTGGACAGAGGCATCAAGGATGCCGCCAGCGGTCTGTGCCAGCAACTGAGGGGAGGCGGTGCCCGCGGCGACGCGGGACACGGTGACAGGGAGGCCATGCTGCAGGTCCTCCCTGAGCTCCGGCCGCAGCACACACCCTCTGACCTCCCACTTTCTCCCCCCCCCCCCCGCCCCGCCCTCACCCAGAGCCTGAGGACGCTCAGGAAAAGCTGGTAACGACCCCTACGCAGAAGCACGCAGCTGGCGTCACGATGGCTTTGGAAGCTGCACCGCGGCTCCTGTCCTTCCATGTGGTTCACACCACGCTAACGTTGTCTCTTCATCTCCCAGGACAGGCCCCGGTGGCTGGCGCGTCGTCTGTACACCAAAAGGTTACAGGTTCGACTCCCAGTCGGGGAACATACCAGGTTGCAAGTTGGATCCCGAGTAGGGCATATACAAAGAGGCAACCATCGGCTCTCTTTAAAAATTAGCAAAAACATTTCCTTAGGTGAAGATGAAAAAATAGCCCACCCGGCCCGGCTCAGTGGTGAGGGTGGACCTATGGGCAGGAGGTCACAGTCGATTTCCAGGCAGGGCACATGCCCGGGTTGTGGGCTCCACCCCATTGGGAAGCATGCCAAGCAATGATTCTCTCTCATCATTGATGTTTCTATCTTCCTCTCCCTCTCCCTTCATCTCTGAAATCAATAAAATATATGTGTGTGTGTGTATATATATATATGTGTATATATATATATTTAATCCAGAGACCTACTGAGATAACGGGACACAGTCTATCAAAAACCTCCTTGTGACACTACGGCAGCCTCAGAGACTCTGGTGTGAGAGGCTCTCATCGCCGACCTCATGTACGTGAGCAGGCAGAGCATTCCCAATGCTAACCATGGGGTGAGCTGCCGAGACTGGGCAGCGGGAGGCACGGTCCTAAATGGCTAGTTGCTCACTTAACAATCTCTTTAAGAGTATATATAACAAACACCCTTAACTGGTTAAAGAAATTTAAAGATGTTCCATGGAGCTTCTCAGAATTTCCACCAGGAAGAGCCGATGGTCCGCCCTTATCCACTACCGCCCCCTCGTGGCAATGAGGGGGAGAACAGCGCACGCCCACTCTCTAGCAGGGCAAGGACTGGAACTTGTCAAACCCACACTCACAGCCCATCCTTTGCTCCAAGCAAACGCCCTGGAGACAGAAGTCTCTTCGGAGAAAAAGCACCTGGGAGGCACGAACACGCGCCTCCGGCACCCCATCGCTGAAGGCCTGAACATTTCCGGAATGACCTCCAAGGAAAAGTGCACCAGGGGCGGGGTCATGTCTATTGTGGGACCCCAACGAAGCTGATCACTAGCAGAGGGGGGCACTAGCACTGCCCCATCCGCCCTCCCCCATGCGGCCAGGCTGGCGGCGCTCCCAGCGTGTTAAACACGGTAACTCGCTGAACCCCCAGCAACCCACGGCAGGTGCCATGTTACCCTCAGACGGCGAGAGGAGGACACGGAGGCTCCGAGAGGTCAGAGCCTGCGCAGCCGCAGCGAGGGGTCCCTGGCTGAAGCCCGGCTCCTCGCCACTGTGACCGGCGTTCGGGTGATCTCAAGCAGCGGACAATGAGGACTGAGGAAATCCACATTTCAAACAGTGAGCACTGGGGCGGCTTTGCCCTTGGGTGGGACTGCTCATGTGAGTAAGACATGTTGCCCTGACCTGGTAAGTTCCCGGTGGTCCCCTGTAGGAGGGCCTCGCCCAGGACCCCAGGGAGTAACCCAGCTCCCCCTCAGACGGCTCCAGGGCGACCTCACACGCTGTTCTCACACTGGGTTCACCGGCCTGGCCGCTCGGAGACAGGGGTGGGCACTGGGACGTGAGGCTCCGTCCAGATAATACATGTGATTGGACCGTGTGGACGCCTGCGCTCCCATCTCATTTTCCTGCCCCCCCCACTTCACACTCTGGTGGCATCGTAGCAGCAGACACAACAGACACACCTTCAGGCACATGTTGTGTGCACACCTGCTTCCTGATAAATCCTAACCACCTCAGGAAGCCCGATTTGGCTGGTCTCTTGCCCTCCAAACCTCGTTACCGCAGTCAACTGAACTCCCAGTGACACCAGCATGTGGGTGTCAGTTCGTGGACTGTGACCGGGTCCCACCTGGTGCAGGAAGGAGGCTGGTGGTGAGGGACTGCGTGTGGGGGCAACAGGTCCACAGGAGCTTTCAGTTTGATTTTTCTGTGACCCTAAAACTGCTCTCAAAAACAAGCCTATTTAGAACCATAATCCTAACCCTAACCATAACCCTAATCCTAACCCTAGTCCTAACCTTGAAAAACAAAATTTTAAAAAAATAAGCCTATTCATTTTAAAAAACAGCAATATAATGAGAAATGCTTCCTTTGCTGTTAGATATGTCAGCTGTTGTCCTTTATGTTTTAGTTCAAAATGTAAGCCCAGAGCAGGATGGAGGGAGACACTGGGTCAGTTGCTGTCACCCTCAGATACTATTTTGTTTGTCAGTTTATTCGCTGACTTTCGGCTGGCTGGAATTTTAAACTCACTTTCCACGCTGGTTGAATACCAGGTGGTCCTCATTTGGTTTGTACTGGAAATGTCTGATTCTCATGCCATGACCCACACAGGTGTGACTGTTCTTCCTGTGAAGTTCAAGGTCTCGGGCTCTGTCCCATGCACGCCGGGCAGACAGCAGAGGAGACAGCAGGTGTCTGCGAAGACTCTCCCACCGCTGCTGAGTGCACAGGAGGCGCCCTCGCCGAGGCCGCGCTGCTCAGGGTGCGGTGGACACTCAGGGCTGCCCCAATGCTGCCCCTTGTGCTCTGCATGGGGTGAGGTGTCTCTGGAGCAGGTCCCTTCTGAGGACAGGCAATGGCACGCTCCTTCTACAGCCTCCAAACAACAAGCCTCCCAGAGGATTAAAGACATTTGTGACAAATAACAAAGAAACATGTAAGACGACGTTAGTTTTAAAAAGCAAGCTGCAGGACAAGTCGTAGCAGCTCTCACTGGAGTAAAAACATTAAACTACAAAGGACAATGAGCAGAGGTAGAGAACGTTCTAGAGGCACACACAGAACTCTGAGCAGGTAGAGGAGGACAGCATTTACGTCACCCTCCCGTCTGTGTGCTTTCTCACCTTGTGAACATCAGCCACCACGGGGAAACGTCCAGCTGATGCTGTAAAAGAAACAGTCACCCGAGCAACAGCCGCCACCCGCCTCTGACGGAGAGAGCAACGTGCACTGGACCCTGGACCCTGGGCAAAGGGCAGTTTCTGCAACTGCTGTCGAGTTAAGGTTTACCCTCAGCCACTGGCACCGTGTTTGGTGGAAACACTAGCTGACCTGGCCCGTCACCAGCACCTCCACCTGGCACAGCGGGAGCCGCCCGCCTGGCCCCGCACGGCCTCTGCCAGTCCTCTGCCCGGTCAGCCTCTCTCTGGTGAGAACACTGGCAGAGAAAGCGAGGAGCACAGCACTCCTCACCCCCAGGCAGCCTCTCCAGACGGATCACACCGTGGGAAACGATGCTAAAGTGCAGCTTTTTGAGGTCTGTTTGTAACTTAGAATATAAGCATGTACTTACTCCCATTCATCATTTTGTCTTTAGCCAGTGGGTGTGTTGTGACTTTGCTTCCAAAACCTATTTCATGAGCCAACAGAGCCGTAGGACCTAAAAAGAGGATTAATAAAGATTTAAGTGTAGTTACTGGAAAAAAAAAACACCCATGTCTTAAAAATTGCAGGAGCAAAAATATTCTTCAAAACCAGGAGGCTCTTACCTAAAATATACTTATGATTCTGAAGTTATACACTTGTTAGTACAATAGGCAAAGTATCTTTCTATATAATAAAAGCCTAATATGCAAATCTACTGAACAGCAGAATGACCAGTAGCTATGACATGCACTGACCACCAGGGGGCAGATGCTCAACGCAGGAGCTTCCCCTAGCCCACAGGCCCCAGACCAGCCAAGACAGGTGCCAGCGGGGACCCTCCTGATTGCCCTGCCATAGCCCCGCAGAGGGAGGCGACTGGCGGTGGGGCCAGCCAGTGAGCGGGCAGTGGCAGGGGGCGGGGCCCACCTGCAAGCAGGCTGGTGCCAAACCCCCATCACCTCCCGCAGATGGAGGTGGACCTGCAGCGGCAGGGGGCAGGGAGAGACAGACAGGGCCCGTTGATGAGCAGGCCAGCGCCGCGGCCCCCGCCCCCCCATCACCCCCCTGGTTGGTGGGCCAGGCTGGCGCCAGCAGGGACCCCAATCACCCTGCTGATCACCCCACAGATCGGCCCTGATCGCAGGCCAGGCCTGTGCATGGACTTTGTGCACCGGGCCTCTGGTGTTTATACTAAACGATCTCCCGAGCACTTATGGCAAATGCACAAAATCAAAAACATCAAAAACCACTTCATCAAAAAGATTCATCCTGACACGTAAGGTCGGAGCACACAGGTCAACAGACTGTGGCACTGCCTCAAGGAACAGGCAGTATGCATGTCAGGGGTACAAGATGGGGAGACCCTTGTCGTCTGAAAAAGCCCATCCTTCTCTTGACAAATGAAAATTTTAGTTCCATAGCAGTCCCTCCGAACTCCTGGGCCTCACTGCTATTTTAGAGAGCACTTTTATTTTCCCGCTTGAATCTAAAAAACCTGTACTCATCCATCCATCCATCCAGCTATCCATCCAGCTATCCATCCATCCATCCATCCAGCTATCCATCCATCCAGCCATCCAGCCAGCAAGCCATCCATCCATCCATCCATCCATCCAAACAGACCAGGAGACTAGGAGGGCATTAAAATGAGCGGAACACTGTCCGCCCTGAGGAGCTTCCCGTGAAATGTGTGCATGTCTGAGAAAGGAAGCTCTAAAGCTACTGAAGAGAAGAACCACACACAAATGATTTGCGATCCTCTGTATCTTTCCTCTTAAAATGAAATCTATCAGCATGTATTCACTGATATGGTCAACGTCACTAATGTGGCCAATCCCAAGCAGATTCTGTAACAGGTTCCTCAAATAGGACTAAAACCAAGAGGGTTTTAAACCATTGCTATACAATCTTAAAGACTTTTTAAAGTTAGTTAGTCTACCTTTTTTCTCTAAGACACACACACAAACACACACACGTTCTAAGCTCTCACGTCGCATCGAGAACAACAGGCTTCAGAATTGCACCCGACTCCTGAGTGGTGGGCACGTGGCCCAGGCCCCAGGACAGCCACACACTTGCGTCTCAGCGGCCCGAGCACTAGCTCTTACCGCCCTTTCCTTTTGCAACAGGAACCCAAGTAGAAAGCAGTTATGTAACCAACCAACAGGCTTCTCAGACCATAGCGGCTACAGAGATCAAACAAACAACACGGAATTACGTAAGCTTTCTGCCAACGCCAGTGTCAGTTTCAGACCCAGTCCTGACTTACCTCTTGTCAATCAAAATCCTCAGATATAACTGATGTCTCTCTCCACCTTACTTTTATCCTCAGCATGAGACAGCTATGTATGGCAGCAAGTTTTAAGTCCATAAAAACTGCATAATGATCACTCACTTTTTTATTCTGATGAACTCACGAATGACCCTTCATTCTTATTTTCTAAGATTTTCAGAAAACAAGGAGTCATCACCGACATGACCGCATGTTTTCAGCAATCCCCCAGGTGCCTGAGCAGTGAGGAGGGGGCGGACGGGAGATTTAGGCTGCTCCTCTCACGACACACGTGCTGCCTCCAGTGACGGGTCAATCCCTTCACGTCATGGTTGAAGGTAGAACCCTGCTGATGCCTTACTCACTATGGTGAGCTCATCATTACTGCTGTCTGGGGCTTCCAGATCCAACTGGAAAATGAGAACAGAGGTATTTAACTACTACTGTTACTTCAAATTCTGCAGAGACCAGCTCTAGCAGGAGGCAGAGTGAACGGTAGACAGAATCCCCTTAGGCAGCAGAGAGGAAGCCTGCAGCGCCACCGTGTGGTGACTTACAGAAAGAACACCTCAGTCACCCCAGCCCCTCCAGGGCTCCCTGAGATTGTACCTGGCATGGACCATTGCTGGCTCCTTCCCCCACCCTGAGTGAGGCTCTTATTCCCACAATAGTCCCCTTCCACTCTGTCTCACTCGCTCCGTATCTGGGACTAAGTTCCTATTCTTCCTGTTACCCCTTTTTAACTGCAACACTAAGAATCACCTCATTTCCCGTCACACTTCTGTTCGCAGCACCCCGGGGAGTGGGACAGGGTCCCGACCAGCACAAGCACTCGGTCAGAGCTGTCACTTTCTCGTGTCGGTGTAAATGACGCTCAGGCTAAGCACTCAGGCCTGAGTGAAAACAGCCACCAGATGTGGCCGATAACCTGCTACCCCTGACACAGGATGAGCGGACGTGTGGTTTGCGTTCCAGAGTCTGCAGGGAACAGCCCCAAGGTCTCCTTTCCTCTGCGGGGAGAGCACCAAGACAGAGGCTGGGGCACCTGGACTAAGTCCTTACAGCCAAGCGGCCCTGCGCCTTCCTCCCCTCCCCAGAGAGGGCGCCGCTGCAGGGGCTGCCTGGCAGTCCCAGGCAGAGAAGTCCCTGTGCCTGGGGGCAGTCCCGAAGCTGGTGCTGAGAGGACCCAAGGACAGCGCCTGCAGGGCGGTCCCCACCGCTCCCGTCTCACACAGCGGTTCTCAAAGTTAGGTCCTAGGAACCCGCTAGCTTTCATGTGGGTTCTCTCTTGTAGTTAATAACTGCCCAGCTAGAAATTAAAGCTGGAAACCTTACAACACCATGCTCGAGCAGACACACTGCCCGAATAAAAACATCGGCACTCTGTTATCCCTCCTGCGAGAGCCAGAAGGGAAAAGGCACACTATGTCTCCATCGCACCTGCTGACCTCCGGCCCCTTTGAGATGACGCTGGCCACCACGGCTCTCATGCCGTCCCGGGAATCCCTGGCCTACGACTACTGTAAAAACTCCACCGCACTGAGGAAAACATCACCTCACCATTCAATCCATTCCACCAGACATGCATTCACTTCACTCCTGACAAGCACTTAATAGAGGCACCGATGACAAATTACACTGTGGAGGTCCCGGTTCGACTCCCGGTCAGGACGGGCTCCATCCCCACGGGGGTGTGCAGGAGGCAGCCGAGCAATGATGTTTCCCTCTCATCCATGTTTTTCTCTCTCCATCTCTCTCCCTCTTAAAAAAATGGTATTGAAATAAAAACATTTCTAAGTTTCTAAGCGGGGGGTAGGGGGCAACCATGAAGCACAATGGCCTTCCTCTAAACTCGCTGGCAGGTCGGATCCAGCACCGGCACCGGCACCGAGGGCCAGGCAGGAGCGCCGAGGCCTGGGAGCCGCGGGCAGGCGCAGGGCAGGGCAGGGCTGCGTTTCTGGCAGCGATGGTGCTGACGGTGCTGGCAGAGTCCCTCCTGGCGCGGAGATTGCTGTAACAAGCTGTTTACTGAACTCCTGGGGGCCTCGCTTTCCTCCGAGGTCAACCGAACAGAAAACATGATGTATCAGAGGGCAGGCCGAAGCACGGGGAGGCAGAAAAGAACGGTTCTCACTTCTGAAATGACCCCCTTCAGCACCCAAACCAAGAGCCGGTCCAGAAGCTCCCGCGCTCTGTGAAGGGGAGGAAGTACGCGGACAAGGTCCCGTGAGGTGAGACCCCGGTCAAGCGGCTCTGGGGGAGAAGCCGCCGCCCTCGGCGGAGGGTCCGGTCCGCACGTACCTGCACAGATGGCGGCGATGAGGCCCTGGCGGCCATGCTGCTCCTTCAGGACCTCCTTCACCGCGGCAGACTGTGCGGACAAACACACCGAGTCCTCAGTGAGCCTCCGGCCGGCAGCTGGCCAGCAACTTCACAGAATCTGAGCTTAGCTTACTCCACAAGATCTGAAACCTAACTACTTTTAAACAGTACTTCTAGATATCAATGTAAAAGTTATCAAACTCATGTTTCTACATTCCTCCCTAAACCCAGTCAAGGCACTTGTTATAAGAGAAAGGCATCCTTAAAGATGTTTGAAGTTGCCCGGCTGGCTGGCGTGGCTCAATTCCCGACCAGGGTGCATGCCTGAGCCGCAGGCTCATCCCCAGTAGGGGGCGTGTAGGAGGCACCCAGTCAATGATACTCTCTAATCATTGATGTTTCAGCTTCTCCCCCTCTCCCTTCTTCTCTGAAATCAAGAAAAATATATTTATTTTAAAAAGCTGTTGGAAGTGGAGACGAGGAAAACAGCTTTCCCTGGGCACAGTGTCCCCCTCTCCCCGTCAGTGTCCAGCCTCGTACTCCGAGGAGAAAAGAAGTGGACACGGACTGTGGTGTTGGGCATCTTCAGCTGCGAAATCAGGACAGGCCCACAGCCCCAGTGCTGGTTCCGCCTGCTTCCCCAGCCTGGCCTCCCCTCCCCGCCTCCCTGCAGGGGACTCCTCACCTGCTGCAGCCCAGCCCCTGCGGCCCTCCCTGCGCCCCACTGGTGAGGAGACGGCTAAGCTCTTATCCCTCCATGCGTAACCTGAATGGAACATACATTTTTTCTTCTGCTGCTCAGAGGGGAAATGTGCTCTAACATCCGGACTGTGTTCATAAGCCTCTGTCCACCAGCCTGACTGCCTTCTGTAGCATGTGTTATCAGAAACAGCTTTTTTAAATGAAGACGGATTGTTCACTTCACCTGTTCCTATTCTATTCCCACCCCTTTCCTGAAATACTTTAATAACAGCAAATCCACAGCACACAGGCCCACGCTGAAACCCTGTCTGTATGCGGTGCTTACCTCACACAGACTCTGTGCTTACCTCACACAGACTCTGTGCTTACCTCACACAGACTCTGTGCTTACCTCACACAGATTCTGTGCTTACCTCACACAGACTCTGTGCTTACCTCAGACAGATTCTGTGCTTACCTCAGACAGATTCTGGGCACCCAGGTTTCCTCCCGGCAGAACCACGACATCATAAGGCCCCTGTGACAGTTTAAAAATAACATTTCATGTGAAATGTGCATGAACGCGACAGTCAGTAAAACTTTCTTATTTTAAATATGGGTCACAGCAAAAAACTGTTCACCGAAAAGTGAAATAAATTAAGGTGTACTTCTATGATGAAATGCTGTAACCAGCAAAACATGCAGAAAGTCTGTGCATGAGAGGACATCCATGTTAAAGAAGTAGGTGTAGCATGACCTCCTTGTAAAAACTGCATGTGTGTGCGCATGCAGATGTACATGTATGATATACACACCCATACACATGTGTATAGTACACAAACACTCACTGACAAAGGAGATACTCCAACAGCTAATGGGGAGCAGTGTGGATGGAGGGGAGGGAGAGAATGAGACATTCGACATTTTAACTTTCTGTATGTCTACACTGTAAGAGCTCTTTTTCGACAAGAATGTACACAGTAATGAAGGATAGTCAAAAGAAAAACAAAAATTTTTTTTTTTTTTAAGAAAAACAAATTTTAAGTAACAGGCAAAGAAAAAATATTTTTAACCTTATGAGAAATGAAACTTGGGGGAGAAATATGATGTAATGTTTTAGTGTCCCAAACACCAAAAAACCCTAGAACCCTAATGACTTCCAATTTGCTGAAATGACAAACTTATAAGGCTTTCAGATGTTAAAAAGTTTTAAAAATGTAGTCATTAAGCAAATTACAAAATGAACATGTAGCCTATATTTAGAGCAACATCTGTTAGAATTACTTTCAGATACTATAAACATCCACTGGTGTTTTAAAACAAAGCAAAATGAAACACTAAAAAGAAAATATGTGAAGCATAGATTCTCCTTTACTCTTCGATTCTGAACGGGCCCACATATGGACACAAAGAACACAACCGATCTGAAACACAACGGGCTGAAGAAGAGAAGGAACGTTTACTTCGACTCTCGCTTGTTAAGTGCTACTTGGGAAGTCTCAACCATTGACATGTAAATACCAATATTCCAACACCCCACGACCCACCACGGCAATACCCCAACTTCCAGAAGACAGGAACCTTGGTCCATGCGGCAAGGACCTGGGACGCAGACTCCCCGGCTCCTCAGAGAGCTGGCTCTGCCTCCTCTCCGGCCAGACCTCCGCTCAAGAGGGCAGAGCCCACTGGCTGGCAAAAGGGGCCAGGCAAGCCTGCCGCCATGAAAGCATCTGTGCCCATGTGCGGGCACGCTCCCGAGGAAAGAGACCTCAGCTCTGCCAGGGGCCCACAGTGCTGGTCACCCCTCAGAGTTCGAACCACGATTCTAGAGACCCTGGAAAAGCGACACTGCGAAGGGGAACTCCTCCTCCTCAATCCACCCACGGACCAGGGAGGAGCCGTTCACGCAACAGGAACCTCACAACCACTTCGGTCTCACCGCTGGAGAGCGCGGCTTCCGAACAAAGGCCGGAGGTGAATGGGGACACGCGGCTGCTCTCCCAAGTGACAAAGCGGTGCCAGGAGGCAGGGCTGCCGTGGAAGCCGGGACACTGCTGCCTGCAAGTGTCCCCTGCTCCACCGGCCACCCGGCCTCTGACTGCGCACAGGAGGGACCGACCGCCAGCTGCGCGGTGGAGAAGGCAGAGCCCTCCCCTGCGGGCGGATCGGGGGAAGATATTCAAGCAAAGAAACTTCCCTAAAGCAGGTCTGCGCGGGCAGCAGCCTCAGGCGGACTAGCCCTCCGCGGTGCAGCAGCGGGGAGGAGGGTTCAGCGGAGAGCCAACCTGTTTCCTGGCATCTTCCAGGCTGGCATCGGGACAGATGACGACATCCCGGCTGCACTGCACGGGGTCCTTTCCCGCCAAACCCGCAACGGTGACCTTGATCTGAGAGAAAGAAAGAGGTCATCGTGGTATTTAACACTGAAACAGAGTCACGCCTGCACATCTGATCTGGGCTTTAGAGTAAGTGACAGGAAATAAGGCAACAAAGCCACGCCGGCGTTACGCTAATAAATCGGCGAAACGCATTCACTAACGCGGTCTGTCCCTGTTTGCCTGGGGCGGTGATTAGACACTCCCAGCGCCCCGTGTGGTGATGGCCTTTCTCCCACAGGTGTTCTTTCTGGTTTGGGAGGTAAGGTCTATATGGTCCTTCCATCACTAACCCACCGTGCAGGGTCGCTGCTGCCATTAGAGTGAGGAAATGCTGCTTTCTCTGGCAAAGATTTACCAAGTTGATGACACCAAGAGCTGCGTGGGGGACAATGGGGAGGTTCCGACACGGCTGGTGGGTCCTTGGAGTCAGTTAACAAAATCTAGTAACACCCACTGGGCGGGTCCTTCCGCCAACCTGCAGGCCCTGAGCCTGGGAACCCTTGCGCACGCCTGTATGAGAACGTGAGAGTATTGTAATGCGTGAGACAATGCTCCAGGGGGAGTTTACAGACAGAGGGTGGCATCCCCCCCCCCCCCCCCCCCCCGCGAGGAACACCAGCAGCCATTTTAAATGAACCCCGGGATCCACACGTGTCGTCACTACGGAGATCCAGAGGAATGTGGGTTCCCAGCTCTTCCACCTACTGACTCTCCAGGGGGGGCACTTTGTTTAGTGTCTCTTGCCTCAGTTTCTTCAACTGTACAATAAGGATGGCAGTTACACACAGGGTGGTTGTAAGATTCAAACAAGTTTCTAGAAGCGCTCAGAATGATTCCTAGCTATTTACGGATTCACAATGGGCCTAGGCCAGTGGTCGGCAAACTCATCGGTCAACAGAGCCAAGCATCAACAGTACGGCGATTGGAATTTCTTTGGAGAGCCACATTTTTAAAACGTAAACTTTTTCTAACGCCACTTCTTCAAAATAGACTGGCCCAGGCCGTGGTATTTTGTGGAAGAGCCACACTCAAGGGGCCAAGGAGCCGCATGTGGCACGCGAGCTGCAGTTTGCCGACCACGGGCCTAGACGCCTCATAGAGGCGAATGGCACAGAGAAGCACGATGAGAACTACAGTCTCACGGCGCTTGATCTCTGGGTGGGAAGGGGAACCGCATGGGGGACGTTCACAGAGCACTTTGCAATGTTCTCTCTCTTTAAAGCATTGATTTGTTTAAGAAAAGCTCGGACAAAAACAGGGCAAGCTGCTGACAAGCATTAAGCGTACATACTGGGTAAACGGGTAATTATCATGCAGCCTGTTCTGTCTGAAATATTTCACCAAGTTGATTACTGTTTTACTCAAAACGACTTTTAAAAGTCAAAGCAGGTTTCTAAAAGGGGGAGGGACTTACTCCAGCGCGTCTCATGATATCTACGGGGACCACCGTCTCAATCTCCTCCGCTCCCTTCGCCAGGATGACCAGCGCTCTCTTTGAAGCCATTTTCTCGCTGTGTTCTTAACGACTGGATTTAAAACATAAAAGGCACTTTAAAACTCTTATAGCGACCCTGGAATAGCCACAATTTTAAAGTTTTGGATTATCTTTAAGCAGAATTAACTAAGTGCCTCCCAGGGAAACCGTTCTGATAGACCAGTGGTCGGCAAACTCATTAGCCCACAGAGCCAAATATCAACAGTACAATGACCGAAATGTCTTTTGAGAGCCAAATTTTTAAAACTTATACAGGGAGGTACATTGTTATTAACTTAGTTAGGGTCCTCCTAAGCGGGCCTTTGCTAAAAAACTCAAGGGGCCAAAGAGCGGCAGGTTGCCGACCCCGGTGATAGACAAACACCACTGACTATGAAAAGCAGCATTTTTTGGTTACTATTGGTTAACAAGGGATTTCAATTGCTGTGTTTTCTGAGATGAAAACACAGTATGGTTGCTCACCCATGTTCATACTGAATTTCTTTGAAATTTAAAAAACCCAATTTCTAATAACATATTGCAGATGAAGCTTTCTGAAACACAAGGACATGGGTCTTGCATTTCACACAACGCAGTTTTCTCTTTTTGCAGCACGTTCCTCTTACATAGAAATGACGAAGGCGTTGCATGGGCAAAACACTAAATTCACAGTCTTTAGCAACCAGCCTATAAAATTTTTGGAGGGGATTTTTTTTTTAATTCCAATAACTGTACTAAAAATTCGGGGCGGGGGTGGGGTGGGGTAACAGTTTAAAATGTGAGCACAGACTTTTTTATTTTTTTACGAGGGCGAAAGGTGGGAATCCCCTCCCCAAAAGCAACCCGACCAGACAGTTCTCCCATTGACAGCGGCCACCCCGGGGTCTGCGCAGATTTTAGCCCCTCCTCCTTCTGGAAAGCTTGTTGTCCGTGCAAAACAGACTGTATTTTACTACTATTTCCACCAAACCGGTGGATGCTATGCACACCCTTTTGGAAGTTTTGGCAGCGGAAAGCCCATCTATTTACACTAGAAGGCCGCGCGGTGCTCAGGCGGCGAAATCGGGGACCCGTCTGGGGGCGCTTCCTCCCGAGGCCCCGCCCCGGCGGCGCGGGACGGTCCACCCGGGGGGCCGGGCGCCCTCTCGCCGCCCGCAGCACCACGGCCTGCGCCGGCGCCGAGCTCCCAGGCCCCGACCCGAACCTCGCCTCTCCGCCCACAGTCACCACTCCGCTTCCCGTCCGCAGCACTTCTGCACCGGGAGTGAACCGGAACCGGACTAACGGGTGCGTGCACGCACGCACGCACGCACGCAGGCCGCCCTATCAGCGCCCTCAGCTCCGCACTGCGCAGACGCACGCCCCCGGGCCTCCTAGCTCCCCTCACTGCGCAGACGCACGCCTCGCGCACTGCATTACGTCACATCCGGCCGGCCGCTCTCACCTTAAAGAGCCGCGGGGAATGGGCTGCCGGTCTGCGTCCTATTAGGGTTCCCATTGGAACCTCCGTCACCGCGAGAATCCCGGGGACTCACGTGACCGCACGAAATCCCGCCCCCGAATGGCCGGGCCGGGCCGGTCCGCCCACAGCCCCCGCTGGACGTGACCGCCTTAGTGCCGCAGCCCCGCCGTGCGTTCCCGCCGCCGAGCGGGGTCTGCTGTAAGCAGGTTTAATAGATGGCGTTGTCCCTTGCACACGGCAGGAGCTCGCTGTGCAGCACGAAAAGGCTCCGAATGGAAAACGGCGGCCTTCGCACCCAGTCCTCCCCACCCCGCAGCCCTGCTCTTCAGAGGCAAATAGTTCCAACCCTTCAAATTATTTCACCTGGTCATTACCTCGGCATTATAAGACAACATGCGAATACTGTTACTTCTCAGTTCCTGGTTTTAAACACTATATGCTGGCGTCTTGGCAGGTAGTAACATAATTTTCATTTCACGGATGTAGAGGTTGAGGTCCAGAGGCGTGAAATGACTGTGTAAGGTCCTGCTGTTCTGCAGTGTTTTATTTATTTTTTAAAATATATTTTTACTGATTTCAAAGAGGGAGAGGGTGAGAGAGAAACATCCATGATTAGAGAGGATCATTGATTGGCTGCCTCCCTGCACGCCCCCTACTGGATATCAAGTCCACAACCCAGGCATGTGCCCTTGACAGGGAATAGAACCTGGGACCTTTCAGTCCACAGGCCCACGCTCTCTCCCCTGAGCCAAACCAGCTAGGGCTGTTCTGCAGAATTTTAGTCAAATTCAGATATTCTGATATCAAAGCTCACACTGCCCACCACAGACTCCCAGTATTACTTAGTAAGCCAGCGACACTCATGACACGCTCTTAGCGCCGTAGTGCAAACCCATTTCCCATCACAAGTTTACAAAGTCAAAGAATTAAGCCACTTACCAAAAACCATTGCTCTGGGACTGGCAATGGAGACACTTCCTAGTCAAGTCTCTTATTTCCAGGTACAACAACTCCGTCCCATCCAACCACATTTTTTCATTCAACAAGTGGACACTTCCACTCAGCACGTGTGGATGCATCGCAGGAAGCACAGCCTAGAAGACGCATCAGTTCCTTGCAGCACTTCAGCTTTCCAGAAATGGGAAGAAATGCTGTTCTGTCCTGTGGCGCTCACATCCCCGGGGAGAGAAACAGTGTGGCTAATGTTAGCGGAGGCCTTTGGGGAGCATCACCTGCAGACATGCAGCCCTCCATATTGATCATGTTGAGTTAAAGACATCTAGAAAACAGCAGGTGCAGAAAGAAAAAGGTGAACGCAGAAGGTGAAACTCATGTGAGAACAGCCCTCCCGCCGAAACCGGTTTGGCTCAGTGGATAGAGCATCGGCCTGTGGACTGAAAGGTCCCAGGTTCAATTTGGGTCAAGGGCATGTACCTTGGTTGCGGGCACATCCCCAGTAAGGGGGTGTGCAAGAGGCAGCTGATCGATATTTCTCTCTCATCGATGTTTCTAACTCTATTCCTCTCTGTAAAAAATCAATAATATATATATATATATATATATATATATATATATATATATATAAATAACAGCCCTCCCTCTGCCAGGAGGAAAAGAGACATTTTTTCACCCCCCGAGAGGGAGTTGAGTCCAACAGAATTTGTGTAAAGGTACCTTGTTAAAATAACTTTCCTCCTTTAGTCTCCCCATTTTATTGTAACTACTTCTCCACACTCCTCTCTCTCTGTTTAACCCAGTATGTAAGCATTTAAGTTGTTGCCTCTTCTTTGGGCCATGTCCTCATGGAGGCTCTCAAGTCACTGTAAAACGTGTGTTGAATAAATGTGTGTGCTTTTCTCTTGTTATCTTTTGGTGTAAATTCAATTCGCAGGCCCTGCAGAGACCCTAAAGAGGCAGAGGGAAAGTTTTTGCCGCCCCGGCATCAGCACGTCACCCATGGCCTTTCAGACAGTCGGCCTGATCACAATAAATAACAAAGAAACTGCTGCCAGGTTATTCTTTTCCTGGGACCCTTACCTCTTGCATCTCATCGAAGTAATACACTTATTCCCTCTGAATGCATCCTTTGTTTCATCGGCAGCACTGCCTCCAGCGTTTGCTTGTCTTTTTGCCTTACACCTGTGTCTCTGCACCCTGTGGGCTCCATGCAGGGCCCTTGCTGTCTTGGTCAGACCCTGGGGCATAGCAGGTGCTCAATAAGTGCTTGCTGAGTATCCTTCTAACTCCACCCTGTAAGATGGCCCATCTTCTCTTTGACTATGGCTATGGATTAATGTCAACCCGTTTCTTAGTCCTATTTTCATCTTTACTTCCCAAATTCCTCTAACCGAGTGGGAAGTTTTAGGTGCCGTGGGACGCTCACATTTTCACCTGTTTTCTATTCATTAAGGGGGTGCGGGGTGAAACTGAAGTTTCTGGGCAGAAGGAGGCCATGTGGGCCATTGAATAAACGTGTTTTTTGGAAAGAGGTCCGGCAAAAACGGCGAATTTCCCCACCGGAGCCCCCGAAAGGTTAGGCCGCCGACGCCCGAGAAGAGTGGGCGAGCCCTGACCTTTGAGGCAGCGCTGGCGCCGGGGGAAATTCTGACGCCGAGGCCCGCGAGGGGCCGGGGGGCGGCTTCGCCCCTGCGCCCACCGCGTGTGAAATGCCGTCCGCCCCCCGAGCGTGGGCCGCCGATCACGGCTCCCACGGCCGCCGGGCGCCGGAAGTGGGCGGGTCGGCCCGCACTGACGTCAGTCCATTCCATTCTCCTCGGCGCTCGGGATTGGCCGAGCCGGGCCGCAGGGGGCGGGGCGTGAGGGGCGGGAGCCCGGGTCGCGTTTTCTGACGTCAGCCGCTGTGTGCGGTCACGTCCACCGCCGGGCCGGCGCCCCGAGCTCCTTTGTGGGCCCCGGGAAGTGTGTGAGCGACGCGGCCCGTCACGTTGGGGTTCCCGCCGCACCTGGCCGCTCCGCGGGCCGCCGGGGGAGGCGGCGGGCTGGGAGTGAGAGGCAGGAAGTCGACCTTTCCCACCGCCTCCTCCCAGGTGTACGATACCGCGCATGCGCGAGGGGCAGGCGGCCCTGAACCTGCTCCCTCCCGGAGTCTGGGGTGTCCGGAGCGTCGCCATCCGGGCTCAGCTGTGTCTGGTGCATCCATCACCTCCTTGAGGGAGGAGGCGCCGCCGCTTCCTGCTTCTCCGCTCTCGGAAAACACTTAACTGCCATGCTCTGCCCTTCCTGGCATCTTATTTCTGGAAGGAAAGATGAAGATCTGATTAGGCTTTCAATAATGGGTTATCAAAGCTTTAAAAAAGGGCTTGGCTCAGTGGATAGAGCGTCGACCTGTGGACTGAAGGGGGTCCCAGGTTCGATTCCAGTCAAAGGCATGTACGTTGGTTGCAGGGCACATTCCCAGTAGGGGGTGTGCAGAAGGCAGCTGATCGATGTTTCTCTCATCGATGTTTCTAACTATCTGTAAAAAAATCGATAAAATATATTTACAAAAAAAAAAAAAAAAGCTTTAAAAACACCTTTCCTGCCCGGCCAGCCTGGCTCAGGTTGAGCATGCACCTGTGAGCCAGGTCACGGTTTGATCCCCAGCCTGTGGGCTCCATCCCCAGGGTGAGGCCTGCAGGAGGCAGCCAATCAATGATTCTCTTTAAATGATGCTTCTCTCTCTCCCCCTCCCTTCCTCTCTGCAATCAATAAAAATATATTTCAAAACAAAACACCTTCCCTTTGTCAAATGTGAATAGTAGCGCCTGCCCAGAAACTCGGCGAGGACCTGCTGAGATCTTACATAAAACAACAAAGCCAAAGGAACTGACATGTTGAGCCTCTTCTCCTTCCTTCCGGTTGAGATTTTTTATTCCTCTGCTGCTCCCCTGACGTTTTCGGATTCCCGGAATCTCAGCAGCAGTCAGCGATCCTGGAGCCAGGCCAGCACTCCTCTCAGTGGGCAGAGCACCCAGCGCTCCATCCAGCAGGACACATTGGGGTCAGGCCGAGGGCCCCGACTCCCCGCCCTTGCCCTTGATGGGTGTTTCCCTCTTCTTGAGGCTCGCTTACTCTGCAGATGGGGAAGCCATGCCTGCTCCCAGGGTGAGGACAGAGGATTGGGGCGACATCTTGCATGTCTGCATAGCCCTGTGGGTCTGCTCACTTGGGCAGTGCCCTCCTACAGAGGGGATTGAGGTCAGATCCTTCTGCACGGTGTCTGGACATCTCTCCTGCCTTATCTTCCATTCTCACCTCTCCCCCACTCACATACCCGGGACTCTGCCTCCTTCATGCTTCCGCAGTTTCCTCTCCCTGGAATGCCCCCTGCTTCCGTGCCGCTTGTCCATGTGCTGTCCACGCTGGAAGTCCCCGTCCCAGGGCCAGTCCCTCCAGGGACCTTTCTCTGTAGATTCTACTTAGGACAGCTCTTTGCCCTGACCTCAGTTATTTGTGTAAACTTCTTCATTCCCCTCTAGCCTGTGAAGGCTGCTGGGATGGTGCCTTATCTATGTATGCCTCACAAGACAAAACAACAACAACAAAACCCTCAGCATTTACCGTGTGCCCGTCATGCCGGGCAGTGCTGAGAAAGCCCGTCTCGTGGAGCATATGTCCTTTCTGGAGGAGGCAAACCATTGGCAGTGGAAACGGTACCGGGGGTCAGGCCGGTGGCATCAGACTGGACCCAGGTTCAGCAACCTCAGGATTTGAGTTCAGGCTAAGAGAGAGCCAGAGAGAGAGTTTAGCCCTAGGAGAGAGTTTACGGAGAAGGGCACAGGGGGGAGTGAGCTGTGGGAGAAATGGGCCCAGGAAACCAGTGACAGAGACCAAAGGGCCCTGGGAGCTCAGGAGAGACAGACAGGACGGGCCCTGGGGAGGGCAGGCGGGTGTGCTCCATAGAGAAAGTCGATGCTTACCTGAGGTCTCAGGGGGGATTCCAGGGGGCCATGGCATTGTTGTCAGGTGCTGCTGCTTGTCTGGCCTGAGCTGAAACACAGCCGCGCACAGGTGCTGACACACAATTTGGTGTGAAGGGCTGTCCTCTGCCCCTTGTTCCCCTCCAAGGGCCTCACCCTCACGACCAGCAGCCCCGGCGGGAAAGGCCAGGGGGGGTCTGACCGCAGGACCCCACGTCCAGGGGAGGGAAGCTCACCTGGGGGCTGGTCCTTGTTTCCCAGTTTTGCCCCTTGTTGCTAGGCACCCGGGGCTTTCCGCCTGTGACCTTCTGCCCTGGCCCATCCTCCTCGCTCTGCTCTTGTCTGTCTGACTTCTCACTGCAAAACCATGAACCAACGCACCGAGAACCACATGTGCTGGGGGTGACGTGCTTGATGGAGGGGCATAAAGGGGAGAGAGCAGATGGAGAATAGGGCGGGCTATTCTTTCGAAGAGCGGTCCAGGAAGGCTTTTTTCTGGGGAGGAAACCTGAGGAGGAGGAGGGAGCAGGTCCCGAAGAAAATGGGAGCGAAAGATTTCAGAGGAGGGAGCAGCACAGGGAAGGCCCTGGAGCAGGAGGGCCTGTGGCGCCTTAAAGAACAGCAAGCCAGGGCCCAGCCGGTGTGGCTCAGTGGTTGAGCATCAACCTCGGAACCAGGAGGTCGGGGTTCCATTCCCGGGCAGAGCACATGCCCAGGTTGCAGGCTCCATCCCCAGTTGGGGGTCTGCAGGAGGCAACCGATCAATAATTCTCTTTCATCATTAGTATTCATATCTCTCTTTCCCTCTCCCTTTCTCTCTCCATAAAATCAATAAAATATATCTTTTTTTTAAAAAAAAAGAACAGCAAGCAAGGGAGACAGCCTGGAGGTGGTGGCAGGACTCAGAGCAGAAGTAGCTGGGTCAGATCACGTACACTCGCATTCGATCTTCAGTAAATTTGTGTTAAATTGAGTTTGTTAACTTGATGAGGGCTAGAGAATGATGATAGTAACCATGGAACTTGGAGATCATATAGGCCCAGAAGGCACGTGTAAAATATTCACAACTACACACATGTATGTGGGAACTCTTGTTTAGTGCAGCAACATTTAACTGAAAGAAATATTAATGAAAACCAGTGGGTCAGGCAGTGATTTCCCATCGGCATATAAACCCCGAGGAGGAGGCAAATCTCACGAAGGAAGAGATGGCTGGCACAGGAGTGAGATGGTCTGGTGGGTAAACTGACAACAAAACGCATGTCCTGACGCTGTCTTGCCTCTTTGGGGGGTGGGGGGATATATTTGACTGTTAGTTGACAAGAGGGGAGCTTATGGAACAATTGGAGAGATTTGCACATTTATAATTTCCTTCCCAAGGGTGAGGGCTACATCGCAGCTGGGGGCTGGGAGCAGGGCCGGGCCTTGGGCGCAGTCACCAGAGGCGGCGACAGCATTCACTGGAGCGGAACTGCTCTGCGCACAGTGTCCCGTGCGGCCCGAAGCACACGCTCCCCTCGGTGCACATGGCCACGCTCTCCCCAGCGGAACTAAGGATGCAGCCCCAGCTGGTGTGGCTCAGTGGGTTGGAGCGTCACCCCATGAACCAACAGGTGGCAGGCTTGACTCCTGGGTATGTCAGGGAACATGCTCAGGTTGTGGGTTTGATCTTTGATTGGGGTGAGTGTAGGAGACAACCGATCCATGTTTCTCTCTCTTCCTCTCCCCCCCCCCCCCTCAAATCAATAAAATAAAGTTAAAAAATACAGAACACTTGTTTACGTCCATGCTCTGGTTTTTTATTTTTATTTTGCAGTTAGCCTGGCTCCCTCCAAAGGCGGCTACTAAGGGCTATTGATCCCGCTCCTGATAACGTGTCTTGAAGCGGATGAGCGATCAGCTTCTGGGCACTCATTCACGTCGATGAGATCAATGTGGTTTCCGGGGCAGCTCTCAAACCGCCGAGCTGACGGTCTCGTGGCGCTGAGTCAACGCTTCTTTTGATTCATTCACAGGAGTGAGCAGGCCTGATGCAGAGCCTCTGAATCAGTCAGATCGCCTGGGCCAAGGTCACGGGAGCCGGGAGGGAGCGGGAGGACAAGACTGGGCCGCATCCCCGGCTTCTCCTTCCCTCACACGGGGCAGAGTGAGTGTGTGCGCCCGCCGAGGCCGGCCTGTCTGGGTTCAAGCCCAGCTCTGCCCCGTGCTGGCTGGTGACCCTGGACAGCCACCTGTGAGGATAGTAACACGGAACTTGGAGATCATATAGGCCCAGGAGGCACGTGTAAACTATTCAGAATTATACACACGTAGGTGGGAGCTCTGGTTTAGTGTGGCAACCTTGAACTGAGAGAAATCTGAATGAAAGCCAGTGGGTCAGGCAGTGATTTCCCATCGGCATGTAAACCCCGAGGAGGAGGCAGATTCACGGAGGAAGAGGTGGCTGGCACAGGAGTGGAGTGATTTGGTGGGTAAACTGACCACCACTGAAAAGCTCACAAGGAAACTAATGCACGTCCTGGCGCTGTCTTGTCTCATCCAGGGCCTTGAAGACAGGGCTGGCCGGCGGGGTACCGTGAGGCGAGGGGGCTCCCGGAGCTGAAGCCAGCGCCTGGCCCAGGGGGAGCCCCCCGCTGCTGCCCCGACACTGGCTCGGTTACTCCAGCTCGCTCAGCCCTGTTTCTTTCACGTTAAAAGAGTCACAATAGTTCTTTTAAAATTATTAGTACTTTTTTAATCCTCACCTGAGGATATGTTCCCATTGATTTTTACAGAGAGTGGGAGGGAGGGAGAGAGAGAGGAGCATTGATGTGAGAAAGACCATCAACTGGCAGCCTTCACACACACCCTGACCAGGGCCGGGATCGAGCCCACAACCAAGGTGCATGCCCTTGACCGGAACCGAACCCGGACCCTTCAGTCCACGGGCTGATGCTCTTTCCACTGAGCCACACCAACGAGGCATAACAATAGTTTTTGTTTTTTAATCCTCACCCGAGGATATTTTCCCATTGATATTTAGGGAGTGGAAGAGAGAGGGAAAGACAGAGAAACATGGAGGTGAGAGAAACATATGGATTGGTTGCTTCCTGCACGAGCATGAATTTTCATGCACTGGGCCTCTAGTAGTCAATAAAAATAAAACATGCCGAAACCGGTTTGGCTCAATGGATAGAGCAGCGGCTTGGGGACTGAAGGGTCCCGGGTTTGATTCCGGTCAAGGGCATGTACCTTGGTTGCGGGCACATCCCCAGTGGGGGGGTGTACAAGAGGCAGCTGATTGATGACTCTCTCTCATCGATGTTTCTAACTCTCTATCTTTCTCCCTTCCTCTCTGTATGAAATCAATAATAAAATAAAAGTATATTTAAAAATAAATAAATAATAAAAATAAAACAAAATCCATTCCGTGGCTGAAGATTTAGAAGGCAATGAGACATATTATCGCTAAACTTGCTAAACTGTTGATGTTCGCTTGGGGTCGTCGCTGATGTAGTCTGGGGAGCCTGCGTGGGCAAGATGACGTGTTTGCCGCCTCTGACAGATGGGAACTCTCCAGGGAACAAACAAGGTGATGCGTGTGCCAGAGCAAAGGACATGTGTGCGAAGAGGACCCTGTGGCTGGTCAGAGAGCAAGAGCATCTGCCTTCGCCCCCAACAATCTCATCCACTAAGAGCCGCATCGCCCCCGGCGAACAGCACATCTGAGTGGAGCGGAGTCTGTGGCTGGCGAGGCGTCTGGAGGGTCTCAGCTCAGGGGAGGCTTGGGGGTGCCTGGTGTGAGGGTCTGGAGGGTCTCAGCTCAGGGGAGGCTTGGGGGTGCCTGGTGTGAGGGTCTCAGCTCAGGGGAGGCTTGAGGGCGCCTGGTGTGAGGGTCTGGAGGGTCTCAGCTCAGGGGAGGCTTGGGGGTGCCTGGTGTGAGGGTCTCAGCTCAGGGGAGGCTTGGGGGTGCCTGGTGTGAGGGTCTCAGCTCAGGGGAGGCTTGGGGGTGCCTGGTGTGAGGGTCTCAGCTCAGGGGAGGCTTGGGGGTGCCTGGTGTGAGGGTCTCAGCTCAGGGGAGGCTTGGGGGTGCCTGGTGTGAGGTTCTGGAGGGTCTCAGCTCAGGGAGGGCTGCAGCCCACCAGCTCACCTCGAGAGCTGATGACTGTGCTGGGAAACTGCGTGTCACTCTCGGGGGCGGCGACAGCTCCGCCCACAGAGGAGCCGCACCAGGCGGCGAGGGAGCAGCCCTGAGCTCCACGGGAGCAGCGAGTGAGATGCCACACGGGGTCACACGCAGACACCGCCTGCCCACGGGGAGGCCGCTGGCTCGGAGCGTGCCCGGCCGCAGGGGCTGAGCGGGAGGCGGGGTGCTGGCGGGACCCGCTCTGGAGGAGCCGGGCAGTGTTCCCTCCTCTGCCACCCGCTCTGGGCGGTGTCCCTGGCTGCCGGTCTGAGCCTCCGGCTCCGAACAAGGACGGGCCGGGCGCCAGCTCAGGGCCTGGCTTCGCTGTCTCCTTCGCCCCTCGCTTGGGGAGGAAGGGGAGCTGTCTGTAAGGGGGGGTTCGAAGGACGGAGGCTGAGGGCGTTAAGAGACCTGCGCGAGGTCACATGAGCCTCGATGCCATCCGTCGGCCGACAGGGAACGTGGGCATTCCCCACGGGCACCCCCTGCTGCCCCCACGGCGTGGGGGGCGGGGTGGTAAAATTGGGGTAAAGGCAGCAGACCAAACCCACATGAGACAGCACTTTACACCTGCTAAAATGGTGTAATCAATTCCTTTTTTTTAAAAGTATATTTTTTTATTGATCCAAGAGAGGAAGGGAGAGGGAGGTAGAAACATCTATGATGAGAGAGAATTATGGATCAGCTGCCACCTGCACGGCCCACACTGGGGATCGAGGCCACGCCCGGGCGTGTGCCCTGACCTGCGAGCCGTGCCCTCCTGCTTCATAGGCCGACGCTCAGCCACTGAGCCCGCCGGCCGGGCGATGCGTTTATTTCCATTAAAATGAATGACAAGCGGCAGCGAGGATGTGGAGACTGAAACCCTCATGCGTCGTCGGGGGGAATGTAAAAGGTGCAGCGACCGTGGCGGACAGCCTGGCAGTTTCCCCAAAAGTGAAGTAAAACCCGGGGCGGTGCCGGCCTCCACGCCCCTCACACACTCAGCGGAGCCCGAGCGGTTCGCTCCGGGCCGGGCCCTGGCCGAGGGCTGAAGGCTCCGGTGGGATTCCGGCCGAGGGCACGGGTCTCGGATGCAGGACATGCTTCCCTCTGTCTGCCTCTCCCCCGCCCTCCCCGCTCCCCAAAGTCCAATGGGAAAATACCCTGGAGGGAGGATTAACAACAACACTTTATTTTTATTTTTTTAAGAGAGAACCGGAAACACATGTCCACACAAACTCCTGCACACAGGTGTCCACGGCAACATTGCGAGCAGGAGTGGAGAAGTGGCAGCAGCTCAGACGGCCCTCAGCGCCGAGCGGGGCAGAGCGTGGCGCAGCCAGGCCGTGGACGGTGACTCGGCAGAGGGGGAGTGGTCCAGGAGAGGGTGCGGATGGACTGAGAACACAGGCTGAGTGATGTGCACCCGGCACCAGCACACATCCTGTGCGATGGCGTTTACATGAGACTAGAGGCCTGGCGCAGGAAGATTCCTGCAAGGACAGGGCTCCGGCTCCACCAGCCCCTCGATACACAGTGGCTCCATCAGCGACGAGAGCCAGGGGGCAGCGCAGTACACAAGGGCTGGCCCTCCCTCTGAGGCCGGTGTCACCCCTCTCCTCCCAAAGAGTTACAGAAAGGGACAAAGTCTCTTCACCAAAGTCACCTTGAACATGCTCACCTGCAGAGAGTGCTTCCAAGAAGGTCTGAAATGCCAGCGGCTGAGGGGTTTGGGGTCAGCAGACACCCAGCGGGCTCCCCACAGGGCTGGTGGGGATTTCCCAGAGGCCCCGCCCCCGCTGAGTCAGCCGCGCCCCTGGGTGTCTAACCTGCCAGCCAGGCTTTGTCCTCTCAGAGCTCCTCGCGGCTCCAGAGACGGGTCCCGGGTCCCGACAGCTCCTCTGCAGGCACGTCTCCAGGTTGGTGGTCCGGGGCGGACAGGGGGTCCGGCTGGGGTGAGGACGGAGGGAGGCTTGGTTGACTTTGTGACATTTCTAGACGTTTCCCCCTTCTAATTGCTAACATCCTCTCTCCCCTCGCTCACGAAATAGAGATCAAATACACATCTCAAAAGAGATTTTTTTTTTTCCTGTGTCCTCCTTAGATTTGTGACTCTATGAGCTTCAAATCTCAGAAGGAGCAGATACATCTGCTAAGAAAATGGGCACAGCATAGGGACGATAGCCAGTGCTTTTGTGATGATGGTGTGTGGTGCTGGGTGGATGGGCACCGAGCTCACCGGGGGTCGCTTTGTGAGTGACATGAATGTCTGACCACTATGGTGTACACCTGAAACCGACAGAATGGTGAATGTCACGTGTAACTGAACAGTTTAAAAGTGTGTTTTTTAAAATATATATATTTTATTTATTTTTTTTTTACAGAGAGGAAGGGAGGGGGATAGAGAGTCAGAAACATCAATGAGAAACATCAGTTCAGCTGCCTCCTGCACACCCCACCCCTCAAACTGGGGATGTGCCCACAACCAAGGTACATGCCCTTGACTGGAATGGAACCTGGGACCCTTCAGTCCGCAGGCTGACGCTCTATCCACTGAGCCACACCGTTAGGACAGCTCAGAAGTTTCAATGGGAGGATGAGCGGAGCGGAGAGGTGGTTGGCATTCCCCCGTGCTGTGGACGCACATGGGAAGACGGGGTGTCTTCTCCTGGAGCCGATGGGGAGGTGTCCCCTCCCCGGCATCTCAGCCCCGGGGGGCAGCCAGCAGCCAGCATGTGGACATCTGGATGCCAGTGCTAAGCAGCCAAGAAAGTCCCCAAAAGTTCTGCTGTGGTGACTTCTGTGTTTTGGCAAATCGGCTGAGGGAGCAGGCACGGCAGCCGTGTGTGCAGAGACCTGGTCCCCGCAGGGACGTCCCTGGGAACGGCTCCCCCTCCTGACGGACTGTCCCCGAACCTCCAGGCGAAGGGCCCCCTCTCCTGTGACTGTCGCTCCAGGCGAAGGGGCCCCTCTCCTGTGACTGTCCCTCCGGGCGGGTGAAGGGCCCCCTCTCCTGTGACTGTCCCTCCGGGCGGGCGAAGGGCCCCCTCTCCTGTGTGACTGTCCCTCCGGGCGAAGGGCCCCCTCTCCTGTGACTGTCCCTCCGGGAGAAGGGCCCCCTCTCCTGTGACTGTCCCTCCGGGCGAAGGGCCCCCTCTCCTGTGACTGTCCCTCCGGGCGAAGGGCCCCCTCTCCTGTGACTGTCCCTCCGGGCGAAGTGCCCCCCCTCTCCTGTGACTGTCCCTCCGGGCGAAGGGCCCCCCCTCTCCTGTGACTGTCCCTCCGGGCGAAGGGCCCCCTCTCCTGTGACTGTCCCTCCGGGCGAAGGGCCCCCCCTCTCCTGTGACTGTCCCTCCGGGCGAAGGGCCCCCTCTCCTGTGACTGTCCCTCCGGGCGAAGTGCCCCCCCTCTCCTGTGACTGTCCCTCCGGGCGAAGGGCCCCCCCTCTCCTGTGACTGTCCCTCCGGGCGGGCGAAGGGCCCCCTCTCCTGTGACTGTCCCTCCGGGCGAAGGGCCCCCCCTCTCCTGTGACTGTCCCTCCGGGCGAAGTGCCCCCCCTCTCCTGTGACTGTCCCTCCGGGCGAAGGGCCCCCCCTCTCCTGTGACTGTCCCTCCGGGCGAAGGGCCCCCTCTCCTGTGACTGTCCCTCCGGGCGAAGTGCCCCCCCTCTCCTGTGACTGTCCCTCCGGGCGAAGGGCCCCCCCTCTCCTGTGACTGTCCCTCCGGGCGAAGGGCCCCCTCTCCTGTGACTGTCCCTCCGGGCGAAGTGCCCCCCCTCTCCTGTGACTGTCCCTCCGGGCGAAGGGCCCCCTCTCCTGTGACTGTCCCTCCGGGCGAAGGGCCCCTCTCCTGTGACTGTCCCTCCGGGCGGGCGAAGGGCCCCCTCTCCTGTGACTGTCCCTCCGGGCGAAGTGCCCCCCCTCTCCTGTGACTGTCCCTCCGGGCGAAGGGCCCCCTCTCCTGTGACTGTCCCTCCGGGCGAAGGGCCCCCTCTCCTGTGACTGTCCCTCCGGGCGGGCGAAGGGCCCCCTCTCCTGTGACTGTCCCTCCAGGCGAAGGGCCCCCTCTCCTGTGACTGTCCCTCCGGGCGAAGGGCCCCCTCTCCTGTGACTGTCCCTCCGGGCGAAGGGCCCCCCCTCTCCTGTGACTGTCCCTCCGGGCGAAGGGCCCCCTCTCCTGTGACTGTCCCTCCGGGCGATGGGCCCCCTCTCCTGTGACTGTCCCTCCGGGCGGGCGAAGGGCCCCCTCTCCTGTGACTGTCCCTCCGGGCGAAGGGCCCCCTCTCCTGTGACTATCCCTCCGGGCGGGCGAAGGGCCCCCTCTCCTGTGACTGTCCCTCCGGGCGGGCGAAGGGCCCCTCTCCTGTGACTGTCCCTCCGGGCGGGCGAAGGGCCCCCTCTCCTGTGACTGTCCCTCCGGGCGAAGGGCCCCCTCTCCTGTGACTGTCCCTCCGGGCGAAGGGCCCCCTCTCCTGTGACTGTCCCTCCGGGCGAAGGGCCCCTCTCCTGTGACTGTCCCTCCGGGCGGGTGAAGGGCCCCCCCTCCTGTGACTGTCCCTCCAGGCGGGCGAAGGGCCCCCCCTCCATGTGACTGTCCCTCTGGGCGAAGGGCCCCTCCTCCGTGTGACTGTCCCCGACACCCCCGGTCCCGGCGGAGTTGGTGGGGGCCGGGCCGTGTGCGGGAGAGGAGAAGCCGCCCATCCCTGCCCCGTCTCCCTCCCGCAGGGCACCTTTGGGACCGTCTGCTCTGCTGCATCGTCTCCGGGCGAGACCCAGACCCAGACCAAGGCCAAGACCATCATGGGCCGCGGGCGCTACCCCCTCGTGGCGGGGCTGCTACTGGTGCTGAGCGTGGAGAGGGTGCGGTCGGGGCAGGGCTCCTGCCCGGACTGCCCAGCGGGTGAGGACCCGTCACCACGGGCGGCTGAGCTGGGACGTGGGTGGGTGGCACGTGGTCGGGGCCAGGCGCTCTGCGTGGATGGCCTTGTACTCGTTCACGTGCAAGTGCTTCTGGGTGCAGAACAGAGCCATGCCTCTGGCCCAGCCTCGTCACCGGGGTAACGGGAACCTGGCTCAGCGGGGTGCTGGGAGGACCCCAGGTGGGGAACAGCAGTGCGGGCCCACGGCCAGCCCCCGGGAAGGGCAGTCGTGTGTGTGTGTGTGTGTGTGTGTGTGTGTGTGGGCAGAGTGGGGGGAGGCAGGCACAGGTATTAATGAAGGATGCTGATCTCCCCCTGAATCCCATCATATTGATCTCCTGGATTGATTAAGAGAAATCATTCTGTTTTATTCACTAGACGAGGGAAACTATTTTTTTGTTGCTGTTGTTGACTTATTTGTTGCAATACCTACACTTTGTTATTCTTATTTCTGTGATTTTGCTGAGGGCGAACTTGCAAGTTTATACTTTAAAAATGTTCTTTTAATCCTCACTCGAGAATATTTTTTTAGAGAGAAAGGAAGTGTGGGGGGAGGGGGGAGAGAAACATCTGTGGAACCAGCACCCTTTTCTCTATGGGCTGGCACTCCCACCAGCCGAGCCAGCGGGCCAGGGCCCACATGTACACTTAAAAACAACAAAAAAAAAAACACCATATTTGTATTGATTTCAGAGAGGAGGGGAGAGGGAGAGATAGAAACACCAATGATGAGAGAGAATCACTGATCAGCTGCCTCCTGCACGCCCCCTACTGGGGATCGAGCCCACAACCCGGGCCTGAGCCCTGGACCGAATGGAACCCAGGACCTTCAGTCCGCAGGCAGACGCGCTATCCGCTGAGCCACACAGCCCAGGGCCCACAGGCGGACTTCTAAGAAGTCCGCCAGCAGAGTAAAGCCTCTCCCCGCGGCAGCTGGGGAACGGTGGCCGTCTCAGGTCCTCGTTTCCTGTGACATCACACGCGTCCGGCCGCGGTCACCGTCGCCAAACGCCCCCTGTGCTCTGCCGCCAGGTACCTTCTGCGGGAAGACCAGGAGCCCGGCCTGCGCCCCCTGCCCCCCCCACAGCTTCTCCCGCTCCCCCGGGCAGGAGGCCTGCCAGCTGTGCCGGCGCTGCGAAGGTAGGCCCCCCCAGTGTGCTCCCGAGGGGACGGCCTCCCGTGGGTCCGGGTCTGAGGGCGGGTCCGCTGTCCGCAGGCTGCCCCGGGAAAAGAGGTCACTGTCACGGCACTGCGTGTGGGTCTGAGCTTTCTGAGGGTCAGAGGATTCAGTCGTTTGACAAGAGAGAACATTTCCATCAGCGAAATGCAAACGTGTCTCCTACTGGGACTCGGAAGCACACTCTATCCTAAGGCCGTTGGGAACATTTTTAAAAAGATTTAAAAACTATATATTGACTGACTTCAGAGAGGAAAGGAGAGAGAGGGAGGGAGGGAGAGAGGGAGAGAGGGAGAGAGAGAGAGAGAGAGAGAGAGAGAGAGAGAGAGAGAGATCAACGGTGAGAGAAAATCATTGATCACTGCCTCCTGCACGCTTCCCATCAGGGACTGAGCCCAAAACCCGGGCGTGTGCTCTGGACGGGAACGGAACCCGGGACCTTCGGTCGGCGGGCGCTTGGGGACGTTGGGTGGAGGGCCGGTCTCCCCGCAGCACGTGCCGCTCCGGACGGGGCCCACGTGACGTAACGGGCCTGCAGGTGTTTTCAGGACGAAGAAGCGGTGCTCCCCCACCAGCGACGCCGAGTGCGAGTGCCTGCCGGGGCTCCGCTGCCGCGGGGCCGGGTGCGCCCAGTGCGAGCCGGACTGCGGGCCCGGCCGGGAGCCGGCGGCCGACGGTGGGTGCGGGCTGGCCTCCGGCACCGCGGTGTGCAGATGTGTGTGTGTGTGTGTGACTGTGTGTGAGAGAGTGTGTGTGTGTGAGTGTGTGTGTGTGAGTGTGTGTGAGTGTGTGAGTGTGTGTGTGTGACTGTGTGTGTGTGACTCTGTGTGTGTGAGTGTGTGTGTGTGTGTGAGTGTGTGTGTGTGACTGTGTGTGAGAGAGTGTGTGTGTGTGTGTGTCTGTGTGTGTGTGACTGTGTGTGTGTGTGAGTGTGTGTGTGACTCTGTGTGTGTGACTGTGTGTATGTGACTGTGTGTGTATGACTGTGTGTGCACGTGAGAGTGTGTGTGTGTATCAGAATGTGTTGTGTCTGTGTGTGTGTGTGAGAGTGTGTGTGTGTGTCTGTGTATATGTCTGTGTGTGTATATGTGAGAGTGTATGTGTGTGTGTGTGTGAGAGTGTGTGTGTGTGAGAGTGTGTGTGTGTCTGTGTATATGTCTGTGTGTGTATGTGTGAGTGTGTGAGAGTGTGTTTGTGTGTATGTCTGTGTGTGTGTGAGTGTGTGTGAGTGTGTGTGAGTGTGTGTGTCTGTGTGTGTATGTGTGAGTGTGTGTGTGTGTCTGTGTGTGTGTGTCTCTCGGTGTATGTGTGAGTGTGTGTGTGTTTCTGTGTGTGTGTGTGTGTCTCTCGGTGTGTGTATGTGTGAGTGTGTGTGTGTCTCTGTGTGAGTGTGTGTGTGTCTTTTAAACGTGGCCTTAGCACAGACACACTGTGGGAATGTCACAAGCTCATAGCATACAGGACATTGTCCCATCTGTAAAGAGGGAATATGCAAATGGCCGTTACACCAGGAAGCATAACTACCAACCGACCACGTAATGACCGGTCACGGGTCAGCAGGAGGGTGGGGCGGAGAGCCACAGGAGGGGCAGGGCAGCGAGCTAAGAAGGGGGGCAGGGGAGGAGGGGCGGAGGGAGGGCAGGGCAGCGGCGGAGAGCTGGGGGGCGGGCAGCGAGGCACTGCACGGATTCGTGCCCAGGCGCCCAGGCTCTGAGTGAGCACCTCTGTTCCTCTCCGGGACCGAGCACTGCACGCCCGCTGCATCTGAGGGCTGGTTTCCGGCTCCTCGAACAGTCTGCGCAGGTTGCTTACGGTCACGGTCAGGGCGTTGCTATGGAAGTGCGGCCGCCGCAGGCCAGTGACGAGATGATGGAAACCCTCCCTTTCTGACGACGGCTTTTTGAAATTTCCCCGCCAGGCTGCAGAGACTGTGACCCGGGGACATTCAACGACCAGAAACCCGGCACCTGCAGACCGTGGACCGAGTACGTATCACTTCCCTCTGCCACACCGCGAGAGCCCGGGCTAATCCCCTTAAAGACGGCAATGCTGTCGTGGGAGCTTTAGGAAAAAATGTTTTTATTGGTTTTAGAGAGCGAGGAAGGGAGCCAGAGAGAGAAACGTGGATGAGACATCCATCGGCTGCCTCCTGCACGCCCCCTGCTGGGGAGGGAGCCGTAACCGGGCAGGCGCCCTGGCTGAGAATCGAACCGTGACCTCCTGGCTCATAGGGTGACACTCAACCCCTGGGCCACGCCGGCCAGACTCAGTGAGGCTTTTTGAAATCTATCGGGAATAGACACAGCCCGCCGCCCCCCAGCCAGGGTGGGGACAGTACGGGGTAGCGCCTGGCTCAGCAAAGTGGGCATTTTCCCTGGAAATGATGCCGAGCCTCCGGTCAGAGCTGCGTGCTTCCCTCTAACACTGGCGTGGCCTGGTCAGTGTGGCTCAGTGGGTTGGGCATCATTGTGTGTGTGGAAAGGCCACAGGTTCGATTCCCGGTCCCGGCACAGGCTGGGTTGTGGGCTCAATGTCCCTTAGGGGGCACTCAGAAGGCAGCCAATTGATGGTTCATTCTCAGATCTATGTCTCTCTCTCTCTCTCTCTCTCTCTCTCTCTCTCTCTCTCTCCCTCTCTCTCTGATCAATAAAAAATATTTTAAAAAAAGTCTTCAGGAGCCCAGGCTCACACGTCGGTGTGACCAGGCTGCCTCGTGGGGCGGGGACGGCAGTGTGCCTCGTTGGCACCCTCTGGACCTGCATCACTGACTCGAACCCTTTCCAGCTGCGCCCGGGACGGGAAGGCCGTGCTGGTGAACGGGACAAAGGAGAGGGACGTGGTGTGCGGGCCGCACCCGGCGGGCGTCTCCCCGGGCGCCCCCTCGGCCCCCGCGCCCACCCCCCCACCCGCGCCGGAGCCAGGTAGCTGGGTATCGCCCTCGGGTCCGTGTGGCTGGGGGTGGCCGTGCCCGCTGGGACCGGACCCCTCACGGGTCCCGGCTCTGCCCTCGAGGCACCAGCATCTCCCTCCGCAGGCCTCGGGGCCTCCCCAGGAGCAGAGAGAGAGGAACGTCAGCGATGAGAGAGAATCGTGGACCGGCTGCCCCCTGCCCACCCCCACGGGGGATGGAGCCTGCAATCCGGCCTGTGTCCTGGCCGGGAATCGAACCCTGACCTCCTGGTTCACAGGCTGACGTTTAACCACTGAGCCACACCAGCCGGGCAAGGTGTTTGAGGAAAGTCTTCTTTTCTTAACACGCGGGCAGTTTACCAAGTTAGCTGGCTGGATGCCCGAGGGCGAGGGGTTTGCCGACGGGACCATGGACGTAAGTAAACTCATGTGCATGCTCTCTCCTTGGCCCAGGTCCCCGGCCGCCCCTCAGCATCTTCCTGCTGGCGCTGGCCGGGGCCGCCGCGCTGGCCCTGGTGCTGCTGCTGGCGCTGCGGTTCTCGAAGGCCCAGCAGGGCCGGCGGAAGCTCCTGTCCCTCCTCAAGCAGCGTAAGCGCACGGCTCAGCCCGGCCCGGGCCTGGGTGGGCCTCCCGGGAGGAGGGAGGAGGGAGGAGGGAGGAGGGAGGAGGGAGGAGGGAGGAGAAAGAGGGAGGGGGAGGAGGAAGGAGGGAGGAGGGAGGAGGAAGGAGGGAGGAGGGAGGAGGAAGGAGGGAGGAGGGAGGAGGGAGAGGGGAGGAGGGAAGAGGGAGCGGGGAGGAGGGAGGGGGGAGGAGGGAGGAGGGAGGAGGGAGAGGGGGCTACGTTCTGGAAACGAGGTCACCACAGCCCGGGGTGTCAGCACAGGCAGTGCTGCCCCCAAGGGGACGGGGGCTTCACCACCTGGGGGTAGGGGTAGGGGTGGGGCGGAGGTGATGTGCTGGCACCCAGTGGGTGGTCAGGGAGGGTGCTAAACGCCCTACTACGCTCAGGCAGGGCCCCAAGCTCAGAGCTCCCCGGCCCAGATGTCCGCAGGGCGGAGGGGGAGAGAGTGGGCAATGGCAGCACAGAGTCCAGGGTTCTAGAAAGGCGACAGTGTAAGTATGTGCGTGTGCGTGTGTGTGTGCATGTGTGTGTGCGTGTGCGTGTGCATGTGTGCGTGTGTGTGTGTGCGCGCGCGCACATGTGTGCGGCCAGCCAGCTGAGCACACAGGGCCCCGGCCAACAGGAATCAGAAAGCCACCTTTGCCCCCTCGGCCCGCTCCTCGGCTGGTCCCCGCAGGCAGGCGGCGCAGAGCCCTGCGGGGTCCGGGCGGGTGACGGCCTGGGCTCGGACGCCAGCAGTATGGGTGACGTGAGGAACGCCCCTGCACTGAGCTAGGGTGCCATTTCTGTATGGAGCCTGGCAGCGAAACCTCTTAGTCTTTACTCAGAGAAGTTACAGCCCGGCCAGGGTGGCTCAGTGGGTGGAGCATCGTCCCAGGGACCATGAGGCCTCTGACTGGATTCCCGGTCAGGGCACATGCCCAGGTTTCAGGCTCAGGCCCCAGGAGGGGGCGTGTGGGAGGCAGCCGATCGATGTTCCTCTCTCTTCCTCTCCCTTCCTCTCTCTCTCAAACCAATTACAGAACACGGATACACGTGTTCTCTAGGTTTATAGACGGGCCTGGGTTTTGTCTCCACAGAGGACAGAACCAGAGACGCAGGCGAGGTTGGCAGGAGGGATTCGGCTGAGGGGGGCGTGGGCCGAGGGGGCGGCGCTGTGACCCAGACCGTCCCAGGGGTGGGGGGACAGGAGTCTGGCACTGAGTGTCACCTAAGCATGCACGGCCCTGTCTGACGGGCACTTGGAAGCCACACAGAATGCTCTCCATCGTGCACTGGAGGCTGAGCACCTTTCTGTTGGGGGGGGGGGACCACCCCATCCCCGTCTCCTGGCTGTGCGGGCGCCCTCCGGTGGGCTGCGTGGGCGCTGCGGGCACCTCCTCCCCCTGTGGTCGGCTCCGGCTTCCCTTTCTGAGGCCCGGGCCTCTGACTGACAGCGCTGGCTCTCACTGACAGCTCATAGCGAGAACCAACCTTTCCACTGCGGCCCCAGGGGCAGCTCCGCCCTGCACACGGCGGCTTTCGGAGGTGTGTGTGCGTGTGCGTGTGCGTGTGCGTGTGCGTGTGCGTGTGCGTGTGCGTGTGCGTGTGCGTGTGCGTGTGTGTGTGCGTGTGCGTGTGCGTGTGCGTGTGCATGTGCGTGTGTGTGTGAGTGAGTGACGAGCGAGCTGCAATGGAACCGCATTCCGGTTTTTGAAAGCTTTAGGTTATTTTTAGAAACGTTCTATTTTTAAATAACTGTGGGTTCACAGGAAGCTGTGAACCGTGGTGTGGGGGGGGGGGCAGGGTCGCATTCGATGTATCGATAGCCGAGCAAGGACCGCGGGGCATTGTGTGTGGGTACTTGTTTTTTTGTTTTATGTGGGTGTGTTTTTTAATCCTCGCCTGAGGATATGTTTTTATTGATTTGGGAGAGAGAGAAAGGGAGGGAGAGAGGGAAACATTGACATGAGAGGGAAACGTCAATCAGTTGCCTCCCATACATGCCCCAGCCACGGAAGGAACCACAGCCTAGTTAGGTGTCCTGACCGGGATTCGAACCCACGACCTATTGGTGTCCAGGATGATGCTCCAACCAACCGGGCCACGCAGGCGGGGCCGTGTGTGTAGTTGGGTGTCATCCTACCGCAGGTGTAGACGGTATGACCACCGTGCAAGCAGAACACAGGACTAGCCCAGCAGTGGGGCTCCCTGGCTGAGGGTTGACCTCTGATCCATAGTGTGGGGCGTGCAGGAGGCAGCCAGTCCACGATTCTCTCTCATCATTGATGTTTCTTTCCCTCTCTCTTTCTCTCTCTCACTCTCTCCCTCTCCCTTCCTCACTGAAATCAATAAACATATATTGAAACACACACACACATTTTCTCTCTTTCTCATACAAACACACACACTCACACACATTCTCTCTCTCTCTCACACACACACACACACTCTCTCTCTCTCTCTCTTTCTCAGTCTCTCTCTCTCACACACACATTCTCTTTCTCATACAAACACACACACTCACACACATTCTCTCTCTCACACACACACACACACACTCTCAAACATACACTCTCTGTCTCTCTCTCTCACACACACACACACACACATTCTCTCTCTCATACAAACACACACACTCACACACACACACACACACATTCTCTCTCTCTCTCTCTCTCTCTCTCTCTCTAACATTGTGTCCATTTAAAAAAATTATTAATTTTTTACAGAGAGGAAGGGAGAGGGATAGAGAGTTAGAAACATCGTTGAGAGAGAAACATCCATCAGCTGCCTCCTGCACACTCCCCACTGGGGATGTGCCCGCAACCAAGGTACGTGCCCTTGACCGGAATCGAACCCGGGACCTTTCAGTCCGTAGGCGGACGCTCTATCCACTGAGCCACACCGTCCGAGCATCAGCTCTCTCCTGCTGACGGGCGGGTTTGAATTGAAGGGGGGAACATCTGCCTCTTGGAGAAGTCTGTCCCATGGGAATGAACTCTAGGAGGTGAAGGTTGGATGATTCCGACAGACCACCGACCACCCCTGTCTGTGCTCCGCCAGCGTTCCTGAAGCCGGTGCGGACGGCCCAGGAGGAGGACGGCTGCAGCTGCGGGTTCCCCGAGGAGGAGGAAGGAGAGGAGGGTCAGCTGTGAGCGGAAGCCCCGGGAGCAGCTGGGACGCGACTGAGAAGAAACAGGAGAAACAGGAGCGGTCCCACCCTCGCACCTTTCTCTACTGAAAACGCCGACCCACACAACCCCGGGTCCCCCCAACGAGTCCCTCAAACTGTACCCCTTCCCGCGAGGACGGCCGGGCTGGTGGCTCAGGCATCTTCCGGCTAGCATCGGCAGGTGAGGGTGAGGTTTCCGTTTTGTGTGTTAATCCTCACCCGATCCATTTCCCATTGATCTTTAGAGAGCGTGGGAGAGAGAGGAACATCGATGTGAGAGAAACACATCGATGGGTTACCCCCTGCACATGCCCCGATCAGGGCTCAGGCTACATGCCCTCGACCAGAATCAAACCGGGAGGGACCCTCCGGTCCACAGGCCACCGCTCTATCCACTGAGCCAAACAGGCTAGGGTTTTTTTGTTTGTTTGTTTGTTTTTTTAATTCAAAGAGAATTATGTTTTAAATTCAATCCTGTAGATAAATGGTCCAGCTCATATCCCTCGGGGCTGTGTGTGATAGGACATGTGACAATGAGCCATAGATGCATTGTCACACATCGGGTCTGTCCCCAGCACGGTGGTCTCAGCCAGGGCGGGGGGGGGAAAGGCAGAGCCCAGGCTGGGACGAGTCTTGGGAAGATTGCACGTCCCTGCAGGTCCCGCTCTGAGCGAGGGCTTACACTTCATTTTATTCTTAAAAGCCTTACAGGCAACGCTTTATGCACATAAACTAACAAACAAAACACGGTCACAGAGCGAAGCCCCAGGGGCCCACGCAGAGGACGGGGGGGGGGGGGGGGGGGGGGAGCCTCGCGCCCCTGGCTGAATCGGAGACCCAGGGCCTTTCTGTGGCTCAGGAGCCAGGAAGAGTTTTCTCGTGGTTCTTAACATCAAAAGAAGAAGAAAGTTACATGAGACTCAAATTTCTGAGTCTGTAACTGAAGTTTTTATTTTTTTATTTTATATTTTATTTTATTTTTAAATATATTTTATTGATTTTTTTACAGAGAGGAAGAGAGAGGGGCAGAGAGTCAGAAACATCGATGAGAGAGAAACACTGATCAGCTGCCTCCTGCACACTCCCCAATGGGGATGTGCCCGCAACCAAGGTACGTGCCCCCGACCGGAATCGACTCTGGGAACCCCCACCCCCACCCCCCAGTCTGCAGGCCAACACTCTATCCACTGAGCTAAACTGGTCACTGAGGATCGAGCCCACAACCCGGGCCTGTGCCCTGATCAGAAATCAAACTGTGACCTCCTGATTCATAGGTCGATGCTCACCCACTGAGCCAGATTGGCTGGGCTGTGATTGAAGTTTCACTGGAACACACAACCACTCTCATTATTTACTGACTGTCCCTGCACCTTCGCACGGCAATAGCAGAGGTGACAGTTGTGACAAGGGACTCGATGGCCCACAAAGAAAAAAAAACCACCTTAGGGTCTGACCCTGTGTAAGGCCAAAGTCAAGGTCAGAGCATCCGTCTGAGTGCTGCTTCTCTCCCTGGTCTTCTGCCAACCTTCCGGACCCACCCGAGCCAGCCCTCTCAGGAGGCTGGCTCTATCAGCCTTCCTTTTAAAAAACAAAAATCATTGGTTGTATCATCATACGCTCTAACATACTGTCTCATTTCGTTCAGTTTGCTTCTGAGATTTCTGAAAAGGGGTTTGTCCGTGTGGAGACTTAGGGAACCTGCTTTCAGGATTCAAACGTGTATCTATGAGACGCGCTCGTGCTGTGGTGTGCAGCTGGGAGACATTCGTTTTGGCTGCGTGTACAGTTTTGCAAATAAACGATAATTTATCGATCGGTTTTCTACCAAAGGTCGTGCGGGCCGTTTCTAGGCGTTTGCGATGACGAACGGCGTCGCTGTGAATGCTCTTCCGTGTGTGTTGTGTGCAGGAGGGTCTCTAGGGAAACGCCCCGTGAGAGAAATTTCTGGATTCAGGGCATATGAACTTCCACCTGATGAACTAGCCCAGCGGTCGGCAAACTCATCAGTCCACGGAGCCAGATATCAACAGCACAGCGACTGAAATTTCTCTGGAGAGCCACCTGTTTTACACTTAACTTCTCCTCACGCCACTTCGCCAGCATAGACTGGCCCAGGCTGTGGTATTTTGTGGAAGAGCCACACTCAAGGGGCCCAAGAGCCGCATGTGGCTCGCCAGCAGAGGTTTGCCGACCACGGAGCTAGGGCTGCGCTAACTTATGGGGAAATAAGACACGGCCCCCTCCCCCGCCTTCGGGACCCACAGGGCTAGCGGCCTTCCTCCTGGCCCCCCACATCCCAGCAGGATGCACACCGGCAGCTGCTTCCCGCCGGGCCTGGGGGAGGGAGCTGCTCCGGCCTGGAAAGCGGGTGCCCTCCTGGCAAAGGGACCCGCTCCCAGACAGGCAGCCGGATTCTAACTTTTAGAGACAGTCCCACAGCCCAGCCAGGCACCCTGGGCGGAAGCTGTCACCTGTGTGCAGGGCGGGGGGAGGGGGGGGGCAGGGAGGATTTCCGAGCCACGAAAGGGTTACCGCAGCGACAGGTGGTTCTTCAAAGCCGCGGCTCTCGTTCCTGCTCTCGTCAGCAGCCCCTGTGCCCCCTGACCCCACCCTCACTCCCTCTGCCGTCATCAGACTTGGGTCAGATTCTGCGTCATCTCGATGACTAACCAGCCTCTCGCCACCAAAGTCCTTTCATTCCGTTCGTGCTTCCTCTCTGTGAAACGCTTGCTTATGTTTTTTTTTGTTTGTTTTTTTTGCTCATTTTTAGAACTTGCTCGTCTGTCTCTTTCTTATTGATTCCTCCACGTTCTTTATATATTCTGGACCATACTCATTGGCCACATGCATGTCTTGCCAACATTCGTTTTGTCTGTAAATTGTCTCTTCTCTTTCTGGTAACGAGAGGGAAGTTCTTAATTTGGTTCAATTTACAACTCACGCTTCACAGACAAAAGCAGCTGAAGGGAGCGTGCCACCACCCAGCCAGCCGTGCAGAAAGGCTACAGGGACTGTTGTGAATAGAAGAAATAAAGCCCTAACCGGTCTGGCTCAGTGGATAGCGCGTCGGCCTGCGGACTGAAAGGTCCCAGTCGATTCCGGTCAAGGGCAGGCACCTTGGTTGCGGGCACACCCCCAGTAGGAGGTGTGTAAGAGGCAGCTGATCGATGTTTTTCTCTCATCGATGTTTCTAACTCTCTGTCCCTCTTCCTTCCTCTCTGTAAAAAATCAGTAAAATACATTAAAAAATAAATAAATAAAAAGGGGAGTAGGAACACAGGCACAAAAAACAGATATGGCTACAAGTGCCTCGCAATAATAACCTTGGACGTAAACGACTGAATGCTCCAATCAAAAGACATCGGTGGCTGAATGGATAACAGAACATAGCCCATGTCTATCTGTCTGCAGGACACCCACCAGGACGCTCTAAATTCCGAGGTGGCTTCCCCGCCGCCTGGGGCCCCAGCATTTCCTTCTCTGTGGGCCTCGATCCACACACACAGGAGCTCCCAGATCAGAAACACAGGACATGGAGCTTCTCCGCCCGCGCTTTCTGTCCCCCGACGTGTGACGGCTGATCTCGGTGCCTCAGGTGTAACACGGGGAAGTCACACATGAACACACACGGGGCTCTGGGACAGGAGTCCCTCCCCCAGCGGCAGTGCACAGGAGAGGGAGGGAGCCGGACGGAATAACGGGTCCCCTCTGGGGGTTAATGTGGAACGCGGGCCACGAAGCTGACCAAAGGTGAAGGTACATTTCTTTTCTTTTCTTTTTTCTTTCTTTTTTTTTTTTTTTTTTAATATATTTATTGATTTTTTACAGAGAGGAAGGGAGAGTTCCGAGAGCCAGAAACATCAGTGAGAGAGAAACATCGATCGGCCGCCTCCTGTACACTCTCCATTGGGGATGTGCCCGCAACCAAGGTACATGCCCCTGACCGGAATCGAACCTGGGACCCTTCAGTCCGCAGGCTGACGCTCTATCCACTGAGCCACGCCGGTTTTGGCGAAGGTAAATTTCTGAGACCGAAATAAGCAAGCACGCCAGGGGCGTCCACGTTGGAAACGGCGCTCTCAGGGCTCGAGCACAGGCTGGGGTTCCTGCTGAGCGGGTCTGGATGGAAACTTCTGCCACGAGCCCCCCCCCCCCCGCCACCAGGGTGGGCGCCTCCCTCCCCTCGCAGGCTCCCCTGCAGGAGATGTTCTGCCCGTGGGGTGGGCGCCCTGAACCCGGCTCGGGGACTTCTGTGTGGTCTGTGTGGGGGCCGGCTGAGGGAGGGAAGCTCCATAATAAGACATGGACCGGCCACATTCACACCGACAGCCAAGAACAAGGAAGCTCTCATACCACGAGGGAAACCACAAAGGCTGCCCACGCCACTCCACCCCTTCTGCGCGGGCCGGGCACACAGCCGGGCACACAGCCGCAGGCCGGGCACACAGCCGGACACACAGCGGACACACAGCCGGGCACACAGCTGGGCACACAGCCGGGCACACAGCTGCAGGCCGGCACACAGCCGGCAGGCCGGGCACAGAGCCGGGCACACAGCCGGACACACAGCCGGACACACAGCCGGCAGGCCAGGCACACAGCTGGCAGGCCGGGCACACAGCCAGCAGGCCGGGCACACAGCTGGACACACAGCCGGGCACACAGCTGGACACACAGCCGGCAGGCCGGGCACACAGCTGGCAGGCCGAGCACACAGCCGGACACACAGCCGGACACACAGCCGGCAGGCCGGGCACACAGCTGGCAGGCCGGGCACACAGCTGGCAGGCCGGGCACACAGCCAGCAGGCCGGGCACACAGCTGGGCACACAGCCGGGCACACAGCCGGACACACAGCTGGGCACACAGCCGGCAGTGCCGGGAAGGCAGGTGCGAGTCTGGGGTTCCTCCTGCTCCCAGTGACGGACTTCTGAGTGACATAAAAACAGTCCTGTTTTGACATCAATATTGATTCCCCATGGCGGATCCCCAGGGCAGAGCGCGCAGGAGGCAGCCGACCCACCATTCTCTCATCATCGATGTTTCTCTCTCACCCTCTCCCCTCTTCTCTGACATCAATAAACATATTTAAAAATAATATTCATCCCTCTAGACATTTCTTTCTTTAAAAAAATTTTTTTTTATTGATTTCAGAGAGGAAGGGAGAGGGAGGGATGGAAACACCAATGATGAGAGGAGAATCATCGATCGGCTGCCTCCTGCACCCCCACACTGGGGATCAAGCCTGCAACCCGGGCAGGTGCCCTTGACCCAAGTCGAACCCGAGACCCCTAAACCCGGCCGGGCCCACAGCTGTTTTTGGGGTCGATGGTCCCGGAGCCTTTCAGACCGTCTGTCTCAGACTCCGCCGCGAAGGGGCGGCTCGGAGACGCAGAGGACCCTCCCTGAGCGGGCGGGGGGCCTGGGATGCCAAGCTCAGAGAATGGACGGGCGCCCTCTGGACGGGCCGGGCCCGGGGCCCGGGGCGGGGGGGGGGCTCCTGGGAGGAGCAGGAGGTGGACCGCAGGCTTTTCCCACTGTGAGCCCCCAGCCCTGTGTGTGGGGGAGGGGGAGCTGAGATGGGGGACACGGGGCCAGGCGTCGGCTGTATGAGCTGTGAGGAAGCTGGATGGACAGTGGTGACCGGGAGCCAGGACAGCGGACAGCGAGGCTCTTACCTGCACGGAGGCCTCAGTGTGTTCAGCTCCAGGCCCCACAAAGCAGCCAGCCAGCCCAGCGAGGCCATGGCGCCCAGGACCAGCTGCATCGGATAACGACCGCCCGGCGCCGACCAATCAGAGGCCAGGACCCTGCAGGGCGCGCCTGGGAAGCAGGGGAGCTATTATTTATTTATTTATCTATTTATTATTATTATTATTATTATTATTTGCTAAGTTTGGGAAATCCAGCTGGTGCGGGGCGGGGGGGGGGGGTGTATGGTTCTCTTCTCATTGGCTGGACTTGAGCAGGCGAGATGCAGGCTGTGAAGGGTGTAGGATGGGGTCCGAGGCCCCTCCTTGTGGCAGAGAGGAAGACTCCCAGGGCCCTCTGGGCTGGGCGGGGGGTGAGGAAGTCACTTGGTCAGAGGCTTGGCGAGCTCCTCCAGGGACCCCTCTGCCCGCAGCTGTCTGCCCGGCGCCCAGCGCCCAGCGCGGGCTCGGAGGGGCCGGAGGGCCGGGGGCTCGGAGGGGCCGGAGGGCCGGGGGCTGGGGGGGAGGAGGGCCGGGGCCTCGGAGGGGCCGGAGGGCCGGGGGCTGGGGGGGAGGAGGGCCGGGGGCTGGGGGGGAGGAGGGCCGGGGGCTGACCCACAGGGGCCTCCAGGAGGCCGTGGCTGAAGGTCAGCGGGACGAGGCAGTGAGGAGACAAAAGAGTTCCAAGTTCAGGTTTTACACATTAACTGTGAACTTAAATCCTAACCCGAGGACGTTTATTTCATTATTTTTAGAGAGCGTGAAAGGAAGGGGCAGAGGGAGAGTGAGAGAGAAACATCGATGAGGAAGAGACAGACCCACTGGTTGCCTCCCGCATGTGCCCAGCCCAGGCCAGCGATGGAACCTGCAGCCGAGGCACACGCCCTTGACCGAGAATCAGACCTGAGAGCCCTCAGTCCGAGGGCTATTTAACCGCCGAGCACCCGACCAGGACTGACCACGGCTTACTGGAAAGGCGGCTTCAATGGCCTGTTCCAGCTCCCCGAACAGGGGTTCCAACCCCCTGGAACACAGTGTCCTGGGGAGAATTCTCCAGATTAAGGTTATGACATGCAGTGCATACCTGTCCATTGTCTGTGGTCTGCCAGCCACTGAGAGAGGCCTGTCTGATTCTCTGCTGTAACTGGGCAAGCGTCAGTACGCCCCCTCCCCCCTTGCAATGAGTGAGGGAATGGCTAGAGGGATCAAGAATGCACCCGAGGGGTCAGGGGGCGCTGGGGTTCCAGGGGCGGGAGCGGGCGATGGGGCTCGGCGTCTAACAGGGACAGCTTCCGTCTGCCAGATGGAGAGCGGACAGGAGGTGGGGGTGGAGGAGGGGGTGGGGGTCACTGCTCACAGCGTGGTGGAGGTGCTTAATGCCCCTCAGCTGCCCTTATACGTGGGGCTGAGGACACGTGGTCTGTTAGGGATAACGTACCACGGTTTTGAAAAATAAATTATGTTTTAAAGTGGTCAGGGCAGAGACGGAGGTCCCGTTCACTGCTGACACTCAAATACCAACGTAACAATGCGTGTGAGGCATTCTTTCTGTAACCTCCATGTGTGCGATTCCATGAGAAACTTTTAGGTCCGTCCATACACACCCTCCACCACGAGAGGGCAGCAGGTACCCCTCAGTCCAGACACCTGGTTTGGGATCAAGGGAGAAAGTGGTGGTGGGAAAGGAACCCAGAGATCCGGACCCCCCTCTCCCCGGATGGGGACCCCCTGCCTCTCCCCGGATGGGGACCCCCTGCCTCTCCCCCGGATGGAGACCACTGCCTCTCCCCCTGCCTCTCCCCCAGATGGGGACCCCTCCCTCTCCCCCTACCTCTCCCCTGGATGGGGACCCCGTGCCTCTCCTCCGGATGGGGAACCCTGCCTCTCCCCCTGCCTCTCCCCGGATGGGGACCCCTCCCTCTCCCCCTGCCTCTCCCCTGGATGGGGACCCCCTGCCTTTCCCCGGATGGGGACCCCTTCCTCTCCCCTGGATGGGGACCCCCTCTCTCTCCCCCGGATGGGGACTCCTCCCTCTCCCCCGGATGGGGACCCCTGCCTCTCCTCCGATGGGAGGAGGAAGACGTCTGAGGCCAAGGAGCTACCCTCCCCAGGGCTAGCATGACCCCAGATGAGAGAGAATGGAATCGGAGGCATCTCGTTAGGGACACGCTTCCCCAGTAACTCAGGAGCCTCCTGACGAGGCGGACCTCACACGAAGGGAGAAAATGCATGCCCATAGACACCAGCCCTCACCGAGAGGCAGAGTCCAGGCACAGCCATCGCCTGGACGCCATCGGTGTCAGAGTTAGGCCGACCTCACAGTATGCACTCGGGCTGGGGAGGCGGGAGCCTGCACATTCACCTTCTTCGTCCTGGACATCATGCCTTCGATGATGTGGCCGGAGGATCTCCTCGCGCTGGGTCCTGCCGACGCCGGGACCTCAGAGCAGAGACTGCATGTGGAGGGACGGACAGGAGGGGCTTGGGGAAATGCCGCTCGCTGCAACCTTGGCACTGAAGGAACCGGCTGAGGGGGAGCCTGGCTCACCGGTGATGCACCGAGGGTGTGGGGTGTGGGGTGTTGGGAGGGGCAGGGGCGTGAGGCAGAGCCGGGGGGATTGGGCAAAGCCGGGGGGGACTGGGCAGAGCCAGGGGGACTGGGCAGAGCCGAGGGGACTGGGCAGAGCCGGGGGGACTGGGCAGAGCGCGGGGACTGGGAAGAGCCAGGGGCACAGGGCAGAGCCGGGGGGACTGGGCAGAGCGGGGGGGACTGGGAAGAGCCTGGGGGACTGGGCAGAGCGGGGGGACTAGGCAGAGCCGGGGGGACTGGGCAGAGTTGGGGGGGACTGGGCAGAGCCGGGGGGACTGGGCAGAGCGGGGGGGGCTGGGAAGAGCCGGGGGGACTGGGCAGAGCGGGGGGACTGGGCAGAGCGGGGGGACTGGGCAGAGCCGGGGGGACTGGGCAGAGTGGGGGGACTGGGAAGAGCCGGGGGGACTGGGCAGAGCGGGGGGACTGGGCAGAGCCGAGGGGACTGGGCAGAGCCGGGGGGACTGGGCAGGCGGCCGGCCGCTGAGGGCGCCCGGGGCAGTGCCGGATGGAGAACAGACTGCCTGGCTGCAGACAGCGAGCGGGCAGCCAGCGAGGGGCCAGGCCCGGTGCGGGCTGTTCAGTCTCTTCACCCGATGGGAGGTGTCACCGTTTTAATTCCGTTCCTGTCTGTTCCTCGGGTGGCGCTGTGACTGTGGGGAGAAGCCTGCTGTGCCCGCCCGCCCTGGCGCAGCTCCTGGCCAGGGGCCGTGGCGTCTCCTGGGCGATGGGAGCACCAGTTCCAGTCCTCCGTCTGGGACCCGCTTCCTGACACAGAGCCGGAAGCCTGTCCCTCCCTGGGTGCCAGGAGCGCCCTGTGTTCGGAGAAGGGGCCCTGGGTGGACCTGGGGAGTGGGGGCGGCGCCAGGAAGACCAGCCAGGCTGAGAACGGTGGCATTTCCGGCCCCAGGAGAGGGCGAGGGGCTGGGGAGGGAGTGTGGTTGATCACCAGGAAGCCTCCACAGGATCCCGCCCATGGGGGTTCGGGGCTGCCAGGCTGGGGAGCGCGTCCACAGGCCGAGTGACGCACCCCAACTCCACGGCCGGAGCTCCCGAGCCGGGGACCCTCCCACCCCTCACCCTGAGCTGAGCCCCCCGCAGCCGGCTGTCCCCGTGTGCTTTACCACCTCCTTCAATAAACTGGCAGCGGAGTCATGCTGCCCTGAGTTCCGGCAAAGGAACCACCTGCAGGGGGCGCTGTGGGGCCTCGGGTTCATGGCCAGGGCGGCCAGAGCACAGGGGACGAGCTGGGATAGGGAAGGAGGGAAAGACCTGGGAGCCTGGCGACAGGGGCGTTCTGGGTGGTTTTGTGGGAAGACAGGGACGGCAAAGAGGCGACACAGCCCTGGCCGGTGTGGCTCAGCGGACAGAGCGTTGGCCTGGGGACCCAAAGGTCCCTGGGTCTGATCCCGGTCAAGGGAACGGACCTCAGTTGCAGGCTTCTCCCCGGCCCGGGTCCTGATCAGGCTCGTGCAGGAGGCAACCAATCGATGTGTTTCTCTCACAACAGTGTTTCTCTCCGTCCTGCCCTCTCTCTCCCACTCTCCCTAAAAGCCAATGGAAGAATGTGGAGGAGAGAGTTTCGGGAGAAGTCCGTCTGAACTTGGAAACAGCTCACAGGGGCATCCCGATGGCGGGCGTGTTTCCCCCACAGGCTCCGAGGCCCGGGGAGGCGGGCGGGCTCAGCAGGGAGGAGGCCGCCTGGCCTCCCGCACACGTGATCGAGGACGGGGCGGGAGAAACATCCTCCATTGAACCACCCGCTGCCCGCCCGGCCAGCCGCTCTGACTGTGGGAAGCCGCCCACGGTCCTCACGAGCAGGCGGTGTGGACAGGGAGCCGGAAGGCCGGTGACCCTTGAGCCCAGGCAGAGGCCAGCGCTGACATCCACTGGTTAGTCTGGTCACTGAAGCAGCGTCCCCACCGGACAGTCCTGCAAACCCTTACTGATACGTCTGCCTGCTGCTGGAGATTGCCTGCCTGAGGGCTACAGGGGTGTCCTCGGGAGATGGGCTCCCGCCTGGTCCCCCAAAATTTCCCAATTGTTATTTCTCGTCTCGTCTCTCTCATTGGCGTGCGGCCCCTCTTCCAGAGCCCGGACCCCGAACCAGGCGGGACGTGGGGATGCACACAGGTCCGCCCCCGGCACACACGTGCTGGGGCCTGCACTTCCTCTCAGCACCACACCAGCTCGGTCACATTTAATCCCCCTCCCCGGCCCCCGCGCCTCCTCTGAGACCAGAGCATGACTGACCTGCCGGCGGGAGCCGGGGCGCTGGGGACACTGAGTCACTCCTGTGTGATCGATGAATCAGATCCATCAATCGGGCAGGAATTACTCAGCCGCCGGGCGCCTGGCGCATCCGCTGCGATGACATCACATCCCAGCGTCCCTTCTGGCAGCTCACCCTCCGCTGGGAGGTGGCCTCCGGTCACTGCGAGCTGCTGGGAAGTGACGCGGAGACGCCAAACGAGGCCGTTCCGAGGCGAACGCGGGGATCTGCTCCCCGGCAATAAGGCCACTGAGCACGCTCCAGCACAGGAATGCAGCCATCTTCTTCTTTTTAAAAATATATATTTTATCGGTTTTTTACAGGGAGGAAGGGAGAGGGACAGAGAGTTAGAAACATCCATCAGCTGCCTCCCGCACACCCCCTACTGGGGATGTGCCCTCAACCAATGTACATGCCCTTGACTGGAATGGAACCCGGGACCTTTCAGTCTGCAGGCCGACGCTCTATCCACTGAGCCAAACTGGTTAGGGCAGGAGTGTGGCCATTTTCTCATGTGATCACCCCATTCAGTGGGGGGTTGTTGGACACACAATTCCACAGGCAGTCCTCCGGGCATCCCTGCAGCGCAGGGACCCCGAGCAGCCAGGACTCCCCAAAAGGGATCGGCACCCCCTTACCCCGTCTTCCAGCAATGCCCAGGGCACGGGGGATGTCAGGCAGCAAAACAAACAGCCCAGCAGCCCCGGGCCCCTGGCAGCCGTGCTGAGCAGCCGGGCGCCTGGGCGAGCCTGATTGATCCTTAACCAGTCAAGGGCACAGGCCGGGATGCAGGCTCAACCCTCAGTGGGGGATGTACAGGAGGCAGCTGATCCATGATTCTCTCTCATCACTGATGTTTCTCTCTCTCTCCCTTCTTCTCTGAAATCAATAAAAATATATCAAAAAAAAAAAAAAAACAGAAAAAAAGAAAGCCATCAGTGATGTTACCTCCTTAACCTTCTCCCCTGACCCTGGACCCTCCCCCCCCTCCTCGCTGGCTGCCCGCCCTGCTCCCTCCTCTTGAGGCTCCTAAGAGTCGTGTGTTCGTCGACTCCACTCCCTCTCCCCCTTCTCCCCAGCACCCACTCCCCTCGGTCTCCAGGTGGCATCCACACGGTGCTTGTCCACGCTGCCAGGACCTGTGCTGCCACCTGACCCCACGGTCCTCCCTCTCCGCTGGGGGTGTGGTTTGTGTCCTCACCGGCTCCTGCAGCCCTTCTCTGGGGAAGCAGCCTTCAGGCCTGCGCTCACTCTCCTCCTGGGCCCGCGGCCTGAGCTGGGGGCGCATTTAACACCGTATCCAGGAGATGGCTTTGCCGAGTGTTTCCCACAGCAGCGGGTGGCCTCTTCCTTTTCCTAACACTCTCCCAAAGAGCACGTTTCTCATGTTGACGAAGTCAGACTTACCGGTTTTTGTTGGTTTGTTTTGAACATGGCTGATGTCCTAAAGAGTATTTGCCTACCGAAGGTTGTGTGTTCTTTTTCCCCCCAGTAATTCTGCAGTTTTAACTTTACATTTGGGTCAATGTAGGGTTTTGAGGGAAAAAAGCCAGATATGATCTGATTTAAGTGCTAAGAGCTTGTGCCTGCTGTGCAGAGTGGAGGCTGGTGGGGCAGAAGGCAGCCTGGAGGGCATCCTGGAGGCGGCGGCTGCCCCAATCTGGCCTTGCACCAGGCCGGGCGGTGGCACACAGCAGGGAAGTTCTGGAAATACCGACCAGCAAGGTTTCAGGCTTGTTCTTCACTCCTCCCTGCGTGACCCCAACTGTAAGGAAAGTCACTGCCCTTCTCTGAAGACCCACGCGCTGGCAGTTGTTTTTTTTTAAAAAAATTTTTTTTATTGGTTTCAGAGAGGAAGGGAAAGAGAGATAGAAACATCAATGATGAGAATCATTGATCGGCTGCCTCCTGCACGCCCCCCATCGGGGATCGAGCCGGCAACCTGCACATGTGCCCTGACCAGAATCAAACCCAGGAGCCTGCAGTCCTCAGGCCGACGCTCTACCCACTGAGCCACACCAGCCAGGGCCGTGCTGGCTGCTTTCCCGGAGGCCACATGTTTGTGCAAACCTGCCTGAGCCTGAGCGGGGCCGTGTGTTTGAGGCGTCTTCACGTTTGTAAATAACCGGGTTCTAAGTCTTACTCCACACTGTCCCTCCGTGGCCCCCAACACAGGGGCAGCCCGTCGACTGGCTCACGGGATTGAAAAGACGACACGCCTGGTGACATCGGCGCCGTGTGCTGGGACTCATCCGTCCCACCTCGGCCCGGGCCGCCAGCTCCCCTGACCCGGATACCGTGATGGATTGCTCCAGGCCGCTCCGCCTGCCAGATCCACACACGCAACTGCTCTTTATAGAACGTCCGAGCTGTACATTAAGCACAAGACGGCTGACGTACCGCCGGTGAGTTATCACCTTGAAGAATTACATCAATGCAAAGTGATTGCCTTTGAGCCTCCGCAGCCAATCGATGTATTTGCCTTTTTCCTGGAGGGGAGGGAGGAGGTCATAGGATCATATATATATATATACATCGTCGCTGATGCAGCCTGAGGAGCAGAGCTCAGAGAGGAAGCTGAAGGAAGAGCCGTCAGTGTCCGCCATGTGCCGGCTGGCCGCCTGCTGCCTGCTTCTCCTGGCATGCCTGCCGCCGCTCCTCGCCCTCCCTGCCCCCGGCTCCGGGGCCGCGGCCCTGCGGCTCCCAGGTAAGAGTCTTCCTCCTTTGCGTTAGGGCTGAGAGCCGCCAGCCGGCTCTTCCTTTTTTTTTTTTTTATTTAAAAAAACTTCAATGAAATGAGGATGGTATCGCAAATTCCTAACAGGTGGCATCTTACGTGAGCGTTGTTGCCTGGATATTTTTTCTCATTTGTTTCTCCCTAAATCCGTGATCAGCAAACTGTGGCCCGTGAGTCACAGGAGGCCTTTTGGCCCCTTGAGTGCGGCTCTTCCACAAAATACCACGGCCTGGGCGAGTCTGTTTGGAAGAAGCGGCGTTAGAAGAAGTTTTAAGTTTAAAAAATTCAGCTCTCAAAAGAGACTTCAGTCGTTGTACTGTTGCTATTTGGCTCTGTGGACTCATGAGTTTGCTGACCTAAATGATCCTTCGTGACATACACACACACACACATGGCCGAACTTCACAGGTTCTCACTGACGTTGTCAGCAGCGCTGTGACTGGCTCAGGTGCCTTTCTCGTGCTTGGTTCAGTGTCTTTAGTGAAGGCCGCAGGGAGGGCTTGTCAACCTGTGCTGTACGCACTGCGTGACCCCCTAGAGTCTCCATCTCAGCAGAGCGCCCCCTGGCGGGGGCTATCCGGGCCACGTCTCCGCCCCTACAGGCACTTCCTACTTCCCTTCCCTGTCTTCCCTGCTCTTCCATCCCCATCTACGCTCCATGCCCAACGTTGACTTACGCCTTACGTTGACCGGACTTGACACTGGGAACTGCCGGACACCGATCATTGTCACTGAGAGAGAGATGTGAGAAGGGAATCCGGAAGGCTGGCCAACCTTAATGGCTCTGCATGGTCGGAGCTAGTCGCTCATTGTTTATTGAGACATTGGTAGTTATAGCAGCTTCCACCTGCTAATCGTATCTAAGTTATTGCTGATTGTCTGTGATTGGATTTTCCTGCCTAAAGGATATGGGTGTATCCCATAACCTCAATAAAAGGGATAGCAGGGCCAGAGCAGTGGTATTCCTTTCCCTAGAGGTGGACTCCCACCTGCCCCCCCCCCCCATTTTCCAAATTAATGCTTTTCTAGTCTCTTTTCATTTGTGTGCGGCCTTCTCCAGAATCTGAACCCTGAACCGGAACCCTGAACCACACGGGATATGAAAGGGGCTCCCACAGGAGAAAGTAGTGTAGTACCCAGGCCTAAAGGGCATCTGGAAGCTGGCTCTTGTCCAGTAACAACCATGAAGGCCTGAAGGGGGCGCGATGCCATCGCCGCTGAATAAAGACCTAACCTGCTCTGAGGAAGCCAGGCCTCTCCTCCCCTCCCACCTCTCCCCCGGAGCTCCGAGAGCCGGCAGCAGCGGGCTATGGGAGGAGAAGAGCCACCTCCTAGACCCCGGGGCTCCGTCTGCCCCGGCTCCCGCGGCTGGCGGCACGGCGGTCACAGGCATAGAGTCAGAAGGAGGCCCGTGCCTCCCGGTCCGCTGTCCTGCGGCCGGCACCTGGGCTGCAGCCCTTCTGCTCATTAAACCCCACGAACGGCGGCTCAGCCTTGGTGGTGTCTCTAGGCCAGTGGTCGGCAAACTCATTAGTCTGCAGAGCCAGGTATCAACGGTGCAGCGATTGACATTTCTTTGGAGAGCCAAATCTTATTTAAACTTCTTCTAACGCCACTTCTTCCAAAAAGACTCTCCCGGGCCGTGGTATTTTGTGGAAGAGCCACACTCAAGGGGCCAAAGAGCCGCATGTGGCTTGCGAGCCGCAGTTTGCCGACCACAGCTCTAGTATGAGCTCCCTGTCCTGGGCACCCCCCACCCCCAAGACGATGGGGAGCAGGGGGAGCCGTGAAAGGCACTGCCTGGAGGTGAGCTGCGTAGCTAACACCATCACTCTCTGTGCAGCGGCCGATGGCGGCGGGTCGGCGCGGGGCCAGCTGGACAGCGCGTCCCTGTCCCTCCTGCGCGGGCTGCAGGGGACGCCCGGGGAGGAGGCGGCCGAGGGGCTCAGGAGAGCAGGTAAGGGGCGCTGGGGCTGCATCTTGCTTGATGTTTTGGCTTCTGATCCATCTCCGGGCCCATCTCCCAGGAGGCAGAGCCCTCCTCCGAACGCAAAGCTGCGCTCTGTGAAATGAGCAAACGGATCGCCCGCTGCCCCTTCCTGGCACGGAGCCCCCGCCACCTCCCCTCCCCCCTCCGCGGCTCCTGGCACCGCCGGCTCTCCTGGGCACTCGGGCATCTTCCGCACAGACCTTCCTTTTGGGGGAGGGGGCATTGTTTGGTTTCTAGCCAGTGCAGTTCAAACCGGGCTTCCCAGTCACTGAATCTGAGGCAGATGACAGTCTGGGCACCCGGTGTCTTCATCAGCGAGCGGGAACCACAGCCGCCCCCGCACAGGGTGATGGGGAGGAGCCCGGGAGGACACGCAGCCCAATGGTCAGCACAGCCACACACGCACGCATGCACGCACGCACACGACACGCATGCACGCACGCACGCACACGCACACACGCACGCACGCACACACTACACAGACACACGCACGCACGCACGGTGACACCACGAGCCAGCGCAGGCTGCGCAGGCCGCTGAGCCATGGCGGGGGCTGCAGAGCCCGCAATGCAGCAGCGGCCGCAATAAAGCGGGCCACGCAATAGTGAAATGTGTGCTCCCCCAGGACCGCCCTCGCAGGCCTTGCTCAGTGCCCAGGGCATTCTGGGAGGAACGGGGACTTGTCACAGGCATTGCTTAGCAGAAAGGAGCCCGTTATAAATGTTTTTGAGGAACCGCTGACCTCTAAGTGGCTGGAGACAATGCAGTGCCCGTGAGAGAACAGGGTGTGGGCTCACCAGCCGGCAGGTGAGCACCCTGCGGCCGGGAAAAGGCAGAACCGAGACGTGCGCGAGGAATGTTCTCGCCTGTGTTTTACGTAAGACCAGCTTGAGACGGGAGCCACAGATCTGAGGGTGACCGTTTCACTATATTGCCTTCCAGATCCCGGCACCAACGTGTATAACCCGAGAGGACACACGAGAATGGTGAGTGCTGTGAGTGAGGCCTAAAGAGGTGAGGGATGCCGACACCGACCCCACCCCCAGCACCAAGGCGCCCCAGCCTGCAGCTTACCGGGGTCCCCGCGGGGGGCGGGGGAGACACTGCTTCAGACGGAGCTCCGAAAAGCACTGAGGGTAACATCCAAGAGGACGGACGCGCAGATGGAGGTGGAGGTGTGCAGAGAGGGGGGAGGTGGCGGGGGCAGCAGGGAGACGGTGTGACGGGGAATGATGGATGACACCGAGTGGTTAGGAATGAGGACAGTGCATGGAGGGCCCTGAATGCTAAAGGAGAAATCTGAACGTTATCATCACCCACCCCAACTCTAGATCAGTGTTCCCTGACTGCGGACCCCAGTCCCCTGAGCCCGTCCGCAGTGCCGAGCACCGTCCCAGCCCGCTCCCGTCCTGGCCGATCTCTGCACGTGGGCACACGGGAGGCCCGGGATTCCCGAGAGAAACTCGCTTCACGTTAACCAGGCCTTTCCCAGACACTCTGACCGGAAGCAGCTTGTCCCGTGTGGTCCCGTTAACACCCCTGTACAAACTTACTCAGGGGCACACGGTCCCAGGGACGGCACGCCCCCTGAGCCCCCCGGGGGGAGACCCCCTGGGGTCCCTCCTGGGGTAACCCTGAAGGGGACGGGGTGGCTTCTACCTGTGACTAATTAGAAGTCGCCATTCAGATGTTTATATTCTTCTCAACAGAGGGATTCTGGTTAGACTCTAAAATCATACGGGTGATTTGCTGGTGAAAATTTAGAATAAAATACCCCCTGAAATCAAGGGTCCAAGAAGTTAACTTCCAGCCCAATAAGATCTGCTTCACACACAAGATACCGCGTGCCAGCACGGGCTGCTGACGGTTATTTGAACAGCAACAGGCGGACGAGGGTGCAGGGAGGCTCTGGCAACCCGAGGGCCGCCCACCCTGGACGGGACCCCGGTCAGAGCCCGCAGGCCCGGCTCCGACTGCAGTCACGTCCCTGAGAGCAACCCCGTCCCTTCTCCCTCACTGATGACCCGTCTGCCTGTCTGTCTGGTTTGGCTTCAGGCTTCCTCTGGACAAGTCCCCGACGTTGTACTGAATCGCCTTTTGGCCCGAATCAGGGAGCAGCATGGGAAGCGCGGGCACCCCTCCGAGTGCTTCTGGAAATACTGCGTCTGAGCGAGGGCCGCCTGCCTGTCCTCTCAGAACCCACCGGCTTTGGAAATCACCATCACACACCTTGTCTGGAAGCGGCACAGAGGAAACGCCAGGCCGAGGCTGCCCTGTCCACTGTCCACTGTCGCTCAGAAAATAAATCCTCTATGTTTTGCAAATATCACCGGTGGTTATTGATTTACAAACATTCTAAAACCTCTGGCTCTCCTTTCCCTTGGCTTTTTAAAAAATTGCCTGAAAATGCAAAAGTAAGGCTAATAAATGAAAGGAAGCAAATGCTAAGAAAAAGTCCTAAAAGGAAGATAGTTAAAATAGTTAAACTGCAAATCGTTTTAAATAAATGACACCATCTTAGCTACCAGGTCCTCTCAGCCCTTAAAAACGACAATGTAATTATTACTTACAAGACCCACATCTCCACGTGGAAAATCCCCGGAGGGAGGCAGGCCACGGGCGGGGGGCCGTCTGAGTCCCCTGAGGCTTGGGGTGGGGTTGGGGGGGGTCACATGCTTTGCCCTGCCCCTCGCTGACCACGTGCTGAACTGAGAAAACCTGAATCTGCTGAAACTCAACCGGGTTTGATCTCAGTTCCGATGAGCCCAGAACATCACAATCTGATTCTCACCACGTAGGAAGTGAGGTGGGACTTATGGTTGTGGCGGGGAGAGGAGGGGCCGAGAAACAGCCTGGTGTGCAGGACCCTGTGTTTCAGGACTCACCTACAGAAACAGGAAAGGAAACGTAGCCAGGAGTGTGAGGAACTGACAGCTCGGGGCCCCGAGCCCGGCACTCACCCCGCCACCACCGGGAGGGGCAGCCGGACCGCCCCGATCCCGCAGACACAGCGAGCACAGAGCACAGCCCCAGCCTCGTCCTCACCAAGGCCAGCCCCGCAGGCTCAGGCGGCCACGTGGGAACGCCGTCTCCCGCTGCAGCGGCACCAAGACTCTCTCCCGGACCAGAACTTGGGACCCGGAGAGAGGGGGTTCCACCGACACAGCTCTGCACCTCCTGTGTGGCCACACGGCCGCCGTCCGGACAGACGGGTCCTCGTCCGAGCCTGTCCCCACCACATGGCACTGGGCGCCTGGCGGGAGCCCTCCGGTGCGGCCCGCGCACCCGCCCCCTCTCCCTCCGGATCGTGCTCTGCGCGCCCTGCTGCCGGTTACGGAGGCGCCCGGCTGGGGAGGCCTGTGGTTTCACCTCGGGTCCTGCTTCAATGTTGAGGTTGTGCTGCCACCAGTGAGTGACACAGACTGGGTGAAGACGGGGTCACTGGAGTAACTTGGTAACCGACTTTATAGACTCGGCACTGATATTAGTATTAACCACGTGGGCACGGGTTCAGACCAACCCATGCCTCCCGTGTAAGGACTGGGAAACGGCAATCATGGGCTCACACCCCACACCCCCATAGCTCACAGCTCACACCCCCACAGCTCACACCCCACAGCTCACACCCCCATAGCTCACAGCTCACACCCCCACAGCTCACACCCCCATAGCTCACAGCTCACACCCCCACAGCTCACACCCCCATAGCTCACAGCTCACACCCCCACAGCTCACACCCCCATAGCTCACAGCTCACAACCCCATAGCTCACAGCTCACACCCCCATAGCTCACAGCTCACAACCCCATAGCTCACAGCTCACACCCCCATAGCTCACAGCTCACACCCCCATAGCTCACAGCTCACACCCCCACAGCTCACACCCCCATAGCTCACAGCTCACAACCCCTCAGCTCATACCCCCACAGCTCACACCCCCATAGCTCACAGCTCACACCCCCACAGCTCACACCCCCATAGCTCACAGCTCACAACCCCTCAGCTCACACCCCCATAGCTCACAGCTCACAACCCCTCAGCTCATACCCCCACAGCTCACACCCCCATAGCTCACAGCTCACAACCCCTCAGCTCACACCCCCATAGCTCACAGCTCACAACCCCTCAGCTCATACCCCCACAGCTCACACCCCCATAGCTCACAGCTCACACCCCCACAGCTCACACCCCCATAGCTCACAGCTCACACCCCCACAGCTCACACCCCCATAGCTCACACCCCCACAGCTCCCACCCCCACACTCCCATAGCTCACAGCTCACAACCCCTCAGCTCATACCCCCACAGCTCACACCCCCATAGCTCACAGCTCACAACCCCTCAGCTCACACCCCCACAGCTCACACCCCCATAGCTCACAGCTCACACCCCCACAGCTCACACCCCCATAGCTCACAGCTCACACCCCCATACCTCACAGCTCACACCCCCACAGCTCCCACCCCCATAGCTCACAGCTCACACCCCCACAGCTCACACCCCCATAGCTCACACCCCCATAGCTCACAGCTCACACCCCCACAGCTCACACCCCCATAGCTCACAGCTCACAACCCCTCAGCTCATACCCCCACAGCTCACACCCCCATAGCTCACAGCTCACACCCCCACAGCTCACACCCCCATAGCTCACAGCTCACACCCCCACAGCTCACACCCCCATAGCTCACAGCTCACACCCCCATAGCTCACAGCTCACACCCCCACAGCTACACCCCCATAGCTCACAGCTCACACCCCCATAGCTCACACCCCCACAGCTCCCACCCCCACAGCTCCCACCCCACACCCCCATAGCTCACAGCTCACAACCCCTCAGCTCATACCCCCACAGCTCACACCCCCACACCCCCATAGCTCACACCCCCACAGCTCACACTCCCACACCCTCACAGCTCCCAGCCCCAGAGCTCACAGCTCACACCCCCACAGCTCACACCCCCATAGCTCACAGCTCACACCCCCATAGCTCACAGCTCACACCCCCATAGCTCACAGCTCACACCCCTATAGCTCACAGCTCACAACCCCTCAGCTCACACCCCCACAGCTCACACCCCCATAGTTCACAGCTCACACCCCCACAGCTCACACCCCCATAGCTCACACCCCCACAGCTCCCACCCCCACACCCCCATAGCTCACAGCTCACACCCCCACAGCTCCCACCCCCACACTCCCATAGCTCACAGCTCACACCCCCACAGCTCACACCCCCATATCCCCCTAGCTCACAGCTCCCATCCCACAGCTCACACCCCCACAGCTCACACCCTCATATCCCCACAGTTCACACCCGCAGACCCTCACAGCTCCCACCCCACAGCTCACACTCCCACACCCTCACACCTCCCACCCCACAGCTCCCACCCCCAGAGCTCACAGCTCCCACCCCCACAACGCGAACCCTGCTGAGAAACCAGTTCATGGGGGCCATGTCCCCACCGACACACAGACTCGGGGCGAAGGCTTGCCACTCTTCAAGCTTTACATGTTGTTTATTTGCTGTTCCCACTTAGAAAAGACCCCGGTTACAGTACTGACAACCATGAAACACAGGCTATTCACGCAGCTAATTGTAGATCCAGCCGGACCGAGCTGACCTGTGAGTCACAGGGAAACGTCACTGAACGGAAAGCGGTTCGTTCCTACAGCACCCGGCCCCCTCCAAGGAAACACAGCCCCTGGGCACCGTCTGTGTAAACATCGGAGCCTACGACACCCGTTTCATCAGCAACGTCTCCGTCACCGATACTGAGTTCCACACCCTCAGGACCAAGAGCGCGGGCGGCCGTGGGGAGCGCTCACACCGCCCTCCGCGCCCCGCGCTCACGGCCCAGCCTGCACGCGCATCGGCTGACCCACGGTCCACACCGGCCCCGGGGCGTGCCCTCCGTGGGACGGGCCCTCCGTGGGGCGGGCCCTCCGTGGGACGGGCCCTCCGTGGACGTGCACTCAGGAAGGCGGAGGCAGCGGCTCAGGCACAGCACGTGCGGACGGGGAGAAAGGCTCGCGCTGTGGGGCGCAGGTTTAAGACACGCACGTGCAGTGTATGCAGCGCGGCCCTGACGGCAGCGTGTCCGCTCTGACCGGAAGGCACAGGGACTCAACTGAAGCACAACACCCGGGTGATTAATCTTTAAAAATTGGGTATTTCTCACCAAGGGCAAAATCAAAACACCACTCACCTTGCCCAACGCAGCAAGGGCTTTAGAAGTCACTTAACCACCAAGACGTCAGGGTTCTCCGTTCACAAAACAGGCATCTTTGTGTGGAACTGCTTCACATGAAAAAATCCCAAGGAACGTCACCGGAAGCATCTGGAAAGGGTTCGGACTCTAAAAGACAGAATCACCTTCCAGGTCCGCTCGGCAGAGGCTGAGCCTCGAGGACTGAGATTGAGGCCCAGCAGGGTGCATTCTCCTAGGATCACCAGGACGCATTTTACAAAAATGATAAAACTCGAGGAGGAAGTGTTTTCCTGAAACACAATGAAACACACACACGGACAACCACCCAAAGGAAAGCAAGCGTGTGAGCCCCACTGTCTCCTGCTCCTCCTGGTCTGCACGGAGGGAGCCGCACCATCCCCGTCTGAGCAGGACTCGGCCGGTTCCCTCAGGAGCGGGAGCTGGCTGACCCGGGACACGGCCACTTGGGCGCACACCCGGCTAGGCCTCAGAGCGCTGTGCCCGCCTGACAGGAGCCCCCATAACCATTCTCCCAGCGCAGCCCCCTCCCCGCCCCTCAGGAGGCAGTGCCGCCAGGCCGCGGGCAGGCCGGACCTTTTGCGTAAATGAGCTGGAGAGGAAGCATGAAGTGGCAGTTTTGGTTTAACGCATACAAAACCAATATTAATTTTTATAAAACTTTTTACAATCATGTAAAAAAGAGACATTAGAAAGGAAACACCACTGATTGAGTCAGAAGTTTTTGTTCTAGAACAACACGTGCGAAGCCAACATCAACTGCGCAGGAAGGAGCTCGCGGCCAGCGGTCGGTTCTGCGGACGAGACTCGGGGTTCCGTGGCAGGTGGAGCCCGGAGGGAGCCTGTGTGAGGATGGAGGTTCAGGTGCCCCTCGGCCCTGGGCACCGGGCACCGGGGCAGCGCATGCTCCCGGCAAACAGGACGCGCCGCCTGTTGGGAGCTCCGGGCGTCTGGTGCTGATTACGGAGCGGCATCCCCTGTGTTGACAGGACACAGTTCAGTTTAGGGACCCCGAGGAGGGCACGGCCATGGGGAGGACTGTCGTAACAGCAGAGCAGAGGCGACGAGGCTGCGGCTGGCGGGCTCTTTGCAGCTCCGTGCTCACTGTCCCTGCCTGTGCTGTACGTGGAGCTTTCTCGAAGCCATTCCATGTCTTCCTGAGATGGCTCAGCCGGAGGAAGCCCCTTGGCGTCCCACACGCCCAGAGCAGGGAAGAGGAGATGCTCCGGAGAGTGAGGTCCGTTAAGAGGCCATGAGGACAGGCTAGCGCTCGAGGACAACGTCGCGGTCACCTAAGGCCGGGGGCTCCGGGGCGTCCTGGGGGGCTGTGCTCTCCTCCCGGCCACTCGGCGGCCGCCCTCTGGGGTCCTGGCCGCAGGCTCCGTCCCTGCAGGAGGCACAGCCCTCCAGGGAGAACAAGCAGCGGGTTAAGATGGAGCCGCTGGCGTCTGAGGCAGCAAGACGCTGGCCCAGCACCGGGTCTACTTCCCACACCCGCTCGTGTCCAGAGCGTCCACACGGCGTTCCTCCTCACCAGATGGTTAGCGACAGCAACTTTAAACCTGTTCGCCTGCTCTGGGCTCATTCCCCACAGACCCTTCTGCTCAGCACAGGAAGCCGGGATTGAAGAGAACAAGGCCCTGGCGGTGACCCTGCACTGGCCCTCCGCACAGGCGGGCTCGCACCCCTCCTCAGAAAGGGGGGCCTCAGCGCACACTTTGGACACCTCCCGTCACTCCCTGTTCTAAGGTCTGACCTCACACATCACCCCCACAGCTGTCACCCCATCTAGAGCCGGCCCCTCGGCCACCGGTCACCAGGGCGGCCTCCTGGGGAGACGCATCGGAGCAGAGATCCCCTGGGCCCGGGGCCCCCGCTCCGTGTGGACACACCGGGGTATGGATCTCACTTGGGTCTGAACTCCTTTCAAAGATGCACGCACGTCTGAGTGCAGACCTGACAGCGCTCCCCGGCCTGGCCCAGCTCAGAGCAGGCCCTGCCCCGCCCCGCAGCCTGCCCCCGGCCGAGGGTGCCTGCGGTCAGGGACACTCCCCTCCGACAGCGGCCCGTCCACCGGCTGTGGCCTCACAGCTGCCGGATGGCGACACCCGCCACGGACACATGGGCATCTGGGGGGAACCGTGAGGTTCTGCCACGCACTGTGCCACGCCCTCCTGCCCAGAACCGGCTGCGCCCCGTGGTGCTCACGTGTGTGTCGGCTCCCGCGGGGAGGCTCTGCCTCTGCAGCCAGGCCCGCGCCCGGGCCAGCTCCGCCCGCTGCCCGGGGGAAAGCCACGGCTGCCGCATGCCGGCCAGCTTCTCCAGGTCTTCCCTCAGGACGGCGTCCGGAACCCTAGGACAGAAGACACACCGGCGTGCGGTCCTGAGGAGGCCGGTGCTTGCCGCCCCCAGAGCGACTCTGCCTGTCTGCTCTGCAGTCGCCATCGCTGTGAGTGGCAGCACGCTCAGCACCCGCCCCGCTCCTCTGCCCGGGCGGCAGCCAGACCGCCTCTCGGGGACAGATGCCGAGGGTGATGGGTGCCCTCGGCCCCTCCACTGTGAGCGAGACACCCCTTTGAAAAGGGGGCCCCCCGCCGCCTGCGGAGCACTGCCTCCCCCCGCCCTCCTGCCTCCCCCCGCCCTCCTACCTCCCCCCGCCCTCCTGCCTGCCCCCGCCCTCCTGCCTCCCCCCGCCCTCCTACCTCCCCCCGCCCTCCTACCTCCCCCCGCCCTCCTGCCTCCCCCCGCCCTCCTGCCTCCTCCCCGCCCTCCTACCTCTTCCCACCCCCCCCCCGCCCTCCTGCCTCCCGCTACCCCTCCTGCCTCCCCCTGCCCTCCTGCCTCTTCATCCCGCCCCCCCCCACCCTCCTGCCTCTTCACACCCCCCCCCCCGCCCTCCTGCCTCTTCATCCCCCCCCCCCCCCCCCCCCCCCCCCCCACCCTCCTGCCTCTTCACACACACACACCCCTATCCCCCCGCCCTCCTGCCTCCTGCCTGCATGCACCACCACCGTGACCTCTGGGTCAAGAAATCGTTGGCCATGTGACTTCAAATGAAGAATTTACAAACGCAGCCCCAGGGCGTGAATAGAACATCTCACAGCCTGGGCACTGCCGCAGGGAGAGCGTTAGGAGCCTCACCTCGCGGGCACCTGGTAGGTCATGAGGACGTGCTCCGGGGTCCGCGCGATGCTGCTCCACACGGACTCCTCAGCTCCGCGGGGGAGGGCGGCCCTGTCCCGCACGTCCCCGGGCTGCGGCCCGGCGGGGGCGGCTTCCGCAGCATCCTCACGCCCCGAGACGGGCACGCTGCTGGCACTGCTTCCTACCAGAACCGACAGGGCACAGGTCAGACACGTCTGCCGGGCCTCCTCCCCACGGCCCTCATCCTGCGGAGCGTCCCGAGCTGTCCGCCTCCTCAGCACCGGCCCCACCGCCCGGTGTCCACTCACAGCCGCGGGCACCGGGACACCAGCCAGGTTGGGCCACGTGCTGGACCATCAAGTTTCAGCAAATTGTAAAAAATATAAGGAATGTGTTCTGTCTGCAATTAAGTCAGAACCCAGTGAACTATCTAGAAAAATTCCAATATTAGGTAATTAAATAGTTTATATTGACTTATGGTCAAAGAAGAAAACAGGGGAAATTAGAAAATGTTTTAGACCAAATGAAAATAAAAACCTGAGGGCTAGTAAAGCAGTGCTTGGAGGGAAGGGAGAGCATTCAGTGTTCGCATCCGGAGGACAGATGGTGACTAATCAATAGTCTGATCTCCGCCTTAAGAAATCAGAGAAAGAGCAAACAAACTCCGACGTGAACAGAAGCGAACAACAAACCTTAGACCAGAAACGGATGAAACACAAAACCAATAACACCAGGGAGAAAACCATTAAACAAAAACCGTTTCTTTGAAAAGTTAATACAGTTGGTCAGCAAAGTCAGATAATCAGCAGGAAGAGCACAACGGATTCCACAGACACGTTCATGACAATGAATTCCACACCTGGGACGAAACCGACAAAGCCTGAAGCACACAGTTCCCGAAGGCCCTCCAGGGGAACGGGGAAGCCGAGCAGGCCGAGACCCACTGAAGAATCAAACCAGTAACCAGCACTTCTCACAGCAGATGCAACAATCCTTAGCGAGCCAGTCGATGTAGAATACAGCAATACAGTAAAAAGATAAAACAGCATGATCCTGTACAAGGTGAACTTAAGATTTGAAAATTAATTAATATAACTCATTATGTTAATAAAATAAGGAAGAAAAAAACATCGGGGTATCTCCACGGGTGTAGAAAAAGACCCCTCAGCAAGTGAACAGCAGACAGGCGCGTCCTCCATCGCTGACAGAGAACGTGAAGGAAAACCATGTGACGTCACGCTCCACGGCGCAGCTCTGTGGACAGGCAGCGATGTTCTCGCACCGCCCGGGGTCCTGCCCGGCCAGCATGGCCAGACAGGTAAATCAAGGCGTACAGATCCGCAGGGAAGCAGGGAGACTGGCCTTGCAGACAGCAGGACTGTCTCTGTGGAAAAGTCCTGCAGGATCTACAAAAGAGCTACAAAAACTAATAAACGAGATGAGAGATTGCAGAATGTGAAATTCAAAATCTGATTGAATTTCTATATGCCAACAACAAACTATTGGAAACTGAAATTTTAATTTTTAAAAAATGCATTTTTATTGATTTTAGAGAAGGAGGGAGAGGGAGAGAGAAACATCAATGATGAGAGGGAATTATTGATCAGTTGCCTCCTGTATGCCCCCCACTGGGGATGGAGCCCACAACTTGAGCATGTGCCTGACAGGAAATCAAACCATGGCCTTCTGGTTCATAGGTCATTGCTCAATCACTAAGACATGCTGGCCGGGATGGAAATTGGGATTTTAAAATGTCATTCATGCCCTAGCTGGTTTGGCTCAGTGGATAGAGCGTTGGCCTGCGGACTAAAGGGTCCCAGGTTCAATTCCAGTCAAGGGCATATGCCTGGGTTGCAGGCTTGATCCCTAGTAGGGGACATGCAGGAGGCATCTAATCAATGAGTCTCTCTCATCATTGATGTTTCTACCTCTCTCTCCCTCTCCCTTCTTCTCTGAAATCAATAAAAATATACATATTTTATTTATTTATTTACTTTTAAATATATTCTATTGATTTTTGTACAGAGAGGAAGGGAGAGAGATACAGAGTTAGAAACATCAATGAGAGAGAGTCATTGATCAGCTGCCTCTTGCACACCCTCTACCGGGGATATGCCCGCAACCAAGGTACATGCCCTTGACCGGAATCGAACCCGGGACCCTTCAGTCCCCAAGCCGACGCTCTACCCATTGAGCCAAACCGGTTTCGGCAAAATATACATATTTTAAAAAATCATTCACTTCAGCATCAGATATATAAAATCCTTAGGGGTAAGGAGGGCAGCAAAACATGTACGTGTAAGATCTGTGCATGGAAAATAAAAAACATCACTGAGAAAAAGTGAAGACCCACGTAAAAACGACAGGCACGTGCTCCTGGTCAGAAGACTCAACCCCGGCAGGTGACAGCCCGCCCAACACCGCCCATCGGCTGGCACAGGGTTCATCAGAGCCAGTGGGCCTTTGCTTTCTGTCGTTTGTGGAAACTGAGAACCTGACTCTATAATTTATGAGGACAAAGGACCTACAATACCCAGAATTATTTTGAAAAGAAGAATAAAGTCGGAGGACTTAACCCACCGGAGTTGAAGACTTACTTGAAAGCTGCATCGAAAGAATGTGGGATTACCCCAAAGCTAGTGCACAGATCAACAGAGCAGGGTCCAGAAGCAGACCGAAACATCTAACCAGTCTATTTTCAACCAAGGTGCCTGGTAATTCCGTGGGGAAAGGCTAGTCTTTTCATCAAATGGGGCAGCAACAATTGGACAGCCACACGCTAGGCAAGTCCATTGACCATAACCTCACAGCGCACAGGACAACGAGCTGAAAATGGACCACAAGCCTAACTAGAAAAGCCACCCCACAAAGCTTCCAAAACAGAGACTATCTCAGTGACTCTCTAGAAAGAATCAATGGGGAAATACTGTTAAGTGAGGATTATTAAAAAAGAAGACCTGATCAACTGAAATTAATTATAATTAAAAAAGTATTTTGTCCTTCAAAATAAAGCTAAAAATAAAAGATAATAAAGTGAAGAGGTAAGCCACACTCAGGGAGAAATCTTGGCAAAACAAGTGTTTGCCAGAGGACTTGTGTCCAGAATATAAACAGAGTTCTTACTGCCCAATAAGAAAGCAACACTGCCCCTCCCCCCAACTGGGCAAGAAGCTTGAACACACAGAATGGCAAAAAGCACATTAAAAGACACTCAACCCCATTAACCAACAGGCAAGTGCAAATTGGAACCACAGTGCGGTACCACTGCACACCCACAGGGACGGCTGGAGCCTAGGATGGACAAGGCCTCGTGGGGCCTGGGCGTGCTGCAAACTCGCGCTCTCCCACGGGACAGGCATGCAGAACGGTGCAGCCACTTCGGGAAAGTGTGGCAGTTTCCGGTGGTCACCGCGCACGTCACCTCGCTAGCGATCCCCTTTCCAGGCGCCTACCCAGGAGCAAAGGGGATGGAGCTGTTCCGGCAGGACGGCGTGGGGAGGGCCTGAGAATATGTGACTCAGGATTCTCGCGTGGTACCTAACGCGGTGCCTTCTGTTTATGTGAATAAATACACCCTGGAGCTGAAACCGGTTTGGCTCAGTGGATAGAGCGTCGGTCTGAGGACTGAAGGGTCCCAGGTTCGATTCCGGTCAAGGGCATGTACCTTGGTTGCGGGCACATCCCCAGTAGGGGGTGTGCAAGAGGCAGCTGATCGATGTTTCTCTCTCATCGATGTTTCTAGCTCTCTGTCCCTCTCTTTTCCTCTCTGTAAAAAATCAATAAAATATATTTTAAAAATAAAAATAAATAAATAAGTAAATACACCCTGTAAAGCTTTCTCCCAGGAAACAGGAAACCCAACAGCCTGTCCTCAGACGGGAGCTCCTGGCGGCAGAGCCCGAGGACTGTCCCCTGGACCGCTACCTGATGCCGCAGAGCCAGGTCCGAGTGGGGACGGGTCCCTGGCAGAGAAATGGCTGTTGTTCCCGCCGCTGCCTGAAGCACACTGCTGGGGAGTAAGAACACGAGAAAACACGTTAGCGCCTTGGGCATCACATTACAAACACCTGGGATCTTTATCGTCACATTAAACAGAATAAATGCCAGGGGAACTGAGACGCGGAGCAGTTCAGCCGGCCCTGAGGATGGGCCCTTTGCATATAATTCTGGAGACACTCCTGATCTCTGAGCACCACCACCTGCAACTGAACATGGTGTGCGCTCCAAGGCTTTGTCACTCAGAAAAGGTGCTGGACTTTTGTGTGTTCTAAGCAGCACCCCGAATCCTAGGACTACAGCATGGACAAAGCAGAGGCCCAGCATCCTGATCTCATGGAGGACTCGGTCAGTGTGACTCATTTCATCCTCAGAGGGAGCTGGGAAGCACTAATCCTCCCGCTTTCACATAAGCAGCACAGGCAGGTTACAAACGAGCCCACAGGAACCCGGTGGACAGGTGATGGGCGGGGACGTGGCCCCGGCCTGTCTGACCCAGGCTGTGCTCGCTGGGGCCCGCCCGGCCCTGGCGTTCCGGCACACACACCGATGCCAGGCTTTCCCATGGAGCTCACTGTCCTGACTGGGCCAGACGGCCCTGATCTGACGTGTGAAGAAGGGGGTAGGCCTTGGAGGGAAGCGTGAGAAAACTGCAAGCTCCCGCTTGGCCTGGCTCCTGCTCCACCGTCTCCCTGGTGAGCTGAGAACCCGTTAGGGAAAGGGGTGACAAGTTAAAGGAAATTGACCCAAAGTCCTCATTTTTGAAAACACAATGTATACACGTGAAACCATGACCCGCCTGCTGTACTGATGATGCAGACATCATCCATACATGGATGATGCAACCTGCTCCATACATGGCTGTTACGCTGTAACTGTGCTCGAAACAGCACTGCTGGACTCATGTCTTGTCATGTGGCTTATTCCTGTCTTACCAGTCCAGACCTCAGCTGCAGGTACGCACACACGTTTTAGATGCTTGGATGTCCAAGTTTAAAGGGAAAAACGTAGTGCCATAGAAAACCTGAAGGCACTTGGGGAAACCACACAACACCTCTAAGAAACCAGGACGCAGCGGCTTCTCATTCCGCTTCAAACCAAGTGCGAGCTCTGGGAGCCCAGCGCTCAGCCTGCGCCACGGTAATGTGCCTCCCCTCCGCCACATTCAGCTGCGCCCAGCGTGACCCCTGGCCCGGCGCTCTGCAACGGGTGCTGGAAGCCGGTTCCCCCGCAGCTCGCTCCGGGCCCACCCCCTCACCTGCTCTGCAGACTCGCAGGACGGGGGCCTGTCTTCCTGCAGCAAGACCAGCTGCAGC